>CM040965.1:43785674-43814548 GCA_022985045.1 Macadamia tetraphylla
CCTCACCACTTGTCCTAGGGTCATTTTAGGCCTATCCCTGGCTCTATTAGCTCCTTCAATCCAAATCAAATTATCTCTTTCTACTGGAGCATTCAAAGGCCTTCGTTGCACCTTTTTTTTGGGTAAATAGTAAATGCATTAAAAGAAGGGGGAGGGAAAACATAGTCCCAAAGGGTAAGTTACAAACCCATTAAGGGATACGAAAAGCCCATAAAGGGCACCAATCAGGGCCCACGTGGCCTCATAGAACTTCTACAGCCCAGTCCAGAAGCGCAAACAGAGGTCCGAACCGGGAAGAGAATCATAGACCCCAAACCTAATATCTCAACACAACAGTTCCTTGTCGCCAACACGAAGGAGCACCACCGAAGAAGAAGCAACAATGATGGGGGAACGCTGGCCTAGTGGATGGGGTCCCCAAGGGCGCTGGCTTTTCTGAGTGCAACGACAGAGTGACCTCCGTTGCACTTGTCCATGTCACCTCAAATGAATTTTTCACAACTTATCATGTATCAGAGCTACTCCTATAGCTCTAATTTGTTCATTCCTTATAAGCTGCGTGTGGTTGTCCAGCAATTCGCTGCCTGGCCATGGCCTGTTCAAGGCCTGTGAGAAGGGCCATTGAGGGCCTAATTGTTTAGCTACAGTTTTCTACATGAAGAAGCACCTTCAAGCACAGTCAAAGGTCCGTAAAGGATGTATGCAAATTGTGTTTCTTTGGTGTTTTCTCCTGTGGCAGTGTCCCTTGCATCATAGTGATTGGAGAATATTTGAATAGGCTTTCATTCCTCCTCGTCATCAGAAAATGAAAGTTTTCCATTGTCATCATGATTCTCTTGCAAAGAGGTATTAGTTAAAATTTTTTGAGGGATTGGTTCCCCATTCACTCTATAGGTGTTGATTTCATGCATTCAACCGTTTGAAGTTCTCAAGAAATAATTGAAGTCTGATTGGTAATCTAGGGCCATAGGCCATTTTTAGTCTCTGAGGGTGGCTAGGATGTTTCTTTATTAGAGCAGTGAGTCTTTACTTTTCAGGTCTGACTGGCGATGGCTATCCAGGTAGAGCCAAGAGGCTTTTGCCTTCTCTACAGTCTCAGCCTTCCTGGAAAAAAACTTTTATGAACAGTGTCATGAAGGGCTTCAAAAGACTTTTGTTTTGATTATTCAGCTCTAGACTTGATGTAAAATGTGAAGCATTATTCCTTTCACTGAGATGTTATTACTGGGAAACTGTTACTTTAATCGGTTGGTGGAGTCTGCCGTCTTTGTGTGCATTTCTTGTGGACCTTGTCGTGTCTTTCTTAGCTTCCATGATTTTCGTTCTTTCCTCCCATCTCCTTACTTTTTTCCATAATGTTGCTACTATCTTCATTCTCTCGTGGAATGAAAATTGAAAATATGTCATAAAACCTGCAAGCTGGAGATACAAATGGTACAACTGAAAGATGTAAAAGAATTGGAAGAAAATAGGGTTACATTTGGTGCAATCCCAGTATACATGTGATGCAGCAGGCTCTGTTGGATCGACCCAAACCTGCTCAGAACCTGGACCAAGACCCAGATCCAATTTGGGTTCCAAGTTACTAATTTGGATTTCAAGTTTAATAAAATATTTAGGATTTTATTTTTAATTGAGAATATTTGTTTCCTATTTGAGTCCGTAGTTGTTTCTTTATTTTGTTAGCTTAGGTGTAGGAGATTTTATTTCTATCTTAGTCTTTTATTTTAATTAGAAGGTTTTTAATTTTATTTTATTATGTATTGGACATGTAATTCATGGGAAGAGTTGATTAATGAAGAAAAAAAAAGGTGATTGTGAAGCTCCCCCCCCCCCCCTTGCGTGGCTGTCTTCTTCCCCCCCTTCTTCTTTTCTCTTGATCCCTTCTTCTTTATCTTCTTGCGTTAAGTTCTGCCATCACCAAACCAGTAGACCTGAGAGGGATTCGACCAATCTCCCCGAATCTTAACTCTCTTTACCTGAGACCAGTTTTCCATACCTGCAACTGAGGCCGACTCAGTTCTACCACTAGGAAGAATTTCAGGCAGCTTCCTTGAGTGAATCAATGCCAATTTCGCTGGGTTGTCCCATGGGTTTGGTAAAGGCATGAGTTGCGAGCATGGATCCCAGATCATGGCTGGATTCAACTGGTCTTGTGGGAGTTCTCTCCTTTTCGTTTTCCTGGTTTTACCGCCTCTTATGTCGGTTGTGCAAAGGTTGAAGACAACCCCCAAAAAACAGAATCGTGGGCTTGTCTAACCTATTTAATAACTTAATCCTTTATTCCCATATTGCCCTCACCTTTTGACTATAACCCCCATTATCCTTTCCTTCTATTTTTCTTCCTAATTTACCCCTTCTCAATAATTCCTAATTCCCTCTATATCCCATCATTTGCTTGAACCTCTATTTACCCTTTAAGATTCCTTATTATTTACAAGTCTTCCACCCTATTACAAAAGTCCTAATATTTACAATTCTACCATCCTATTTTTGGGTTGTGCCTTTGAATACTTAAGTGGGCCCACAACCTTCCTCTTTGGAACATTTGGGGCCCGCCGGCCCCTCCATTAATATGATCCCTATCAATCCAACACTTTGCCATTTGTCCTGCTTAGGTGTTTGTTGCAGATATTTTCCAGATGATCTAAGTACTATGTATGCCTTAGCAGATGCATGTAACTCCAATTAAAGTTGCATTCTAGTCAATGATCGACTGATGAATGAAGTAATAGTCAAGGCAAGACCTAGGATGAGCGACTGTAGCTCCCAATCTGACTGTCTGTCATGCCTGAATGAACCAAGTACAGCCATTATGGTCCCAAAAAGCACAATGCTCAATGGGGGAAAAGATATATCTCCATTAGACTTTTAAGACACCCTGGAGGGGTGGGATTCTATGAATGTCGTACTAGCATTGAGAAATATCTGATTTTCTACCTCCTTTCAAATTCCAGTTCCTTGGCTTCCCTCCTCTTTGGGTTTGTTCAGTTCGGCCTCCTCTTGGGATTTCATTCGGTCCAAAGGGCCCCCCCCTCTTGATGCAACCTCATTTGGTTTAAAGGCACATCCCTCGTCATAGCTTCACTACTTGGCGGGTTATCTCCAACTGCCTTCATACGCAGTCCTTCATCTATCGGCACATTTAAGTCCCCTCCTCTTGTTGTCTTCGCTGGAATCGTGCTGAAGATGTTGACCATCTTTTTTACTTTTGTCCCTTCTCCATCGTTTGGAAGGGGTCCTTCATGGTTGTTGGCCGTCTAGAAGGAGCATTATCCCCTTCAGCAGAGAATGGATCTAGATTGACATGACTTTTGCTTGTTTCTTCATTTTGGGACATTGCCTGGAAGCTCGCCTACAATCAACCATATCTGGATGGAGTGAATTCTCCGTAGATAGACTTTCAACTCTCACACATTTGATAAGATTTGGAATGCCATCTACTTTGATGTTAGCTCCAAGCTCGGATCTCTCCGCCATTGCCACCGCACTGTTAGACACCCCAAGGAACATGCTCATTGTTGTTTCCTGGGGCCTTCCCATTTCCATTTCCCCCACCTTCTCTTTTCTCTCACTTGGTAATGAATTTAATTATTCATCAAAAAAAAAAAAAAAAGAAGATATGCCCCATAGTATATGTACTGCCTGCCAATCTTGCTGCACAAACCATAGTTGTATTAATTACTTGTGCTATAGGTCATGACCATCTCTTAAATTTCTTATGTGCACCTCCCATACATGTCTAAGTCCAAGACCCCACAATGTTGTACCTCCACCATAGTTTAACCTGTTATGCATAAAGTAACCCCCTGCCTTGCAGGAGAGTGTTTCTAAGTTTCGAACCTGTGACCAACATGTTGCAGTAGTGCAACTTAACCTATCATCCATGTAGAGGTAAATTTTACAGGGGTTAAGCTCAGCATGATAGAGTCCAGAAAGGCCAATAAATTAGCCAAACTAGTCTGAATATTCACTGGATGAAAGTTTAGTTTGGCCATCTGCATAGCACTGTCTAAATACCATGGAACCGTCATCTCCTCTGAAATGAATCAAATTGAATTCCTACATTGTTTATATGGAAAGGAAGCTTTGGTTTTTTGCTTTTTGGTAGTAGTATGATGTTTCATTTCGTGGTTATTTTTTGGAGACTGTCTAGTGTTGTGTCTGTGGTTTCATGCAAACACATTGTAATGCTGCTTCATGTTGCAAAAGTGGAGATCCATCATGCTGTGTGGCCCCATGACCTGGAAGTTGTGGCATCATGCCTCATTGATTGGTGGACCTGTTCACATCATTATCTAACCATTGGTTCAATTTGGGACCAATCTGACATTCCCTTCTATCACTCTATAGGTTTACAGAAGTCTAGGAAATGAACTCATCTAGATAGGAACTGTTGACAAATTGAGGTGGAGTGCCTATATTTGGGTGGCTATATGTTTGAAATATGCCACCAAATTATATAGGTGGCTTATGAAGTGGAAAAAAAGGGGGGTGTCCTAAATCTATCCTACAGTCAGCCCCGGCAAATCAAAATTCCACATTGTTGAAAAGTCCTGCTGCGATGCCAAGCCTCTAGGATTATTGTGTTTTTGAAGCTTTTCCCATATCTTCTTGGATTTTATCTTAGTTCCTATATATGTCATCTGGCTTTTATGAATTGGATTTCATTTATTATTGTCTATTGAAGCTGCCTGCATTATAATGACGTGATCGTAATTCTGTGCTTTCTTCAAATTTTCTACATGCTTAGGAATGACGTATTGCGGAACAAACGATAAGCAGTCGGGGTCCATGGTGGGATGTCATTGTGCTATTGCAGCTTTCCTCCAGGGGGAGAAAATTGACGCCTGTTATATCAAGTAATAGAAGATCTGGAAAATGTTGGATGCTTTTAATCAACCTTTAACTTAAAACGGGATATAGAGTTTTATTTTTCATTTTTTTCTATTTTTTCCCATCCGTTGGGATCGGTGATTGTACTGCATCATTGATTACAATTAGTGGTTGGTTACAGGAGGTAATGGTGGAAGTTCAGCGAATTTTTACTGGCCTTACATATTGTATGAGAGATACAGTGAAAATTATTGTAAGCTATCCTTCAAGTTTCAGAGAGTCTAATCTGGTGCTTTGAGAAGTTGATCAGTTTAAAAGGGCTAGCCTCGTGCAGCAGTAAGGTTGCTCCATTACGACCTAGTGGTATTGGATTCGAGTCAAGAAACAATCTTTCTGCAAAGCATGGTAAGGTTACAAACATTATGTCTCTCCTTGGAGCCTGCAGTGATGGGAGTCTTGTGCACTGGGTATGCCCCTAAGAAGTTAATTAGTTTTAGTCTTAAGAAGGGGTGTTCTGGTCATGTATTTGTGATCACTTGTGCTAAGGAACGAGTTTTCCTTAGGCTCTCAGATGGGTGGGAGAGAATAGCGCAACAGTGGGGATGTTTGTTTGACCATTCTTAAATGAGGCGATGTTTTAGGACCCTAGAATGTTGCCATTGTGCCTTACTTTAGTAATCATTTTTTTAGCTAGAGGAGTCTTTACCTTGTGTTCATTACCACGTTATTTCTCAAACCTGTGAAGGGTGCGTGAAGGATTTTTGGTTTTGGTCAGTTTTGATTTCGGTCTGGTTTGGTTTTGATTTTTTTTATTTTTTAATATTGGGTTAATACCGGTTTAAATAGTTTATTGGGCTTGAACCATAATGAGATAATACATTCATAACTTGTAGTGACAAGATTTGTGGTGTGCAAAAAACCCATGCTCACCAGAGGTTTCAAGTTCGAGCCTCTTGGTTGTTACCTACTTCCTTTCCTACTTAAAAAAAAAAAAAAGATTTGATAGAAAAAACACTTTAAAACACTTTAAATTTATTATTAAATCATGGTTTATCATTCCAAGGGAATGATAATTAATTTGAAACCAATGGATAACAAATTACTAAGAAGATAACTAATAATGAAATCACAAAATGAACCCAATTATCCAATCATTCATTTAACTATCCAATTAGTTTTGTATAGTGAACAAAGAAAGAAATCAATGGAAGCATTATTACAATTTACAAATCAATTTCTCTATTCATAACATCATATTCAATGATTTGTAACAATTCCTAACAATAAAAAATATTCTCATTAATATTATAAAAAATGGATAGTCAATTCACCAATTTAAAATCTCATAATCATAAATTTTTATATTGGTTTCATTTAGTTTGGTTTTGGTTCAATTTGGATTGGATTTTAGTCGATCCTAGCATACCTCAGTCCAAAACCAATTCAATAAGAATCGGTTTGGTTCGATTTGGGTTTTATTGGTTTGCGTTAAGTTGTGACACCCCTAAAATCAATGGGTGCTTTTCTTTTTTAACGAAAAAAGAAAAATAATCAGAGTCAAAATAATTAGTTTGAATGACACTTGACCTCTTAGTTCTTATCAATAATTGAAGGAATGAAAGAGATTCAAATTCCCTTCTTAGATGAATTGTGCGGATTAGAATTAGTAGTCTATGAGATCCGATAGTATAATAGACCCTATTTTTTGACTGGAGGGGACACCAAAGACCTCTATCCTTCCATCCCTCGGATAGATAGAGAGGGAGGCATGTTATGTTGTCAAAGAGTTGAACAATGAAAATATGAAAACCAGCTAAATGAAAACTTTCAAATTTAGAGAAACCCTAGAAGTA
Organism: Macadamia tetraphylla; assembly: GCA_022985045.1. Taxonomy (NCBI): domain Eukaryota; kingdom Viridiplantae; phylum Streptophyta; class Magnoliopsida; order Proteales; family Proteaceae; genus Macadamia; species Macadamia tetraphylla. Next base: position 43,792,364 of record CM040965.1, read on the forward strand.
AAAATGGGCAATCTTGAGCTAAATTTTATTTTCAGAAAACAAAGGAGGGTTCAAAAAGCAAGAAAACATGACAGGTGCGGAGACTCAATGGAGGCTACAAGGGCTAGTTCTTCCTATTCAGATATTCATGATCAAGAGGTATTGGATTATCTTTCGAATATGCCTGAAAGGAGAAAGAAGGCTGGAATGCCAACAAGCGTCTATTATTGAATCCACCCGAGTTGCCATTTTATTGAATAATTGCTAATGCTATATTTGTCATATGTATGTGATGCTGCATAGTACGATGCACATTGTATGATTTTAAAATGAGGATCTTTCGTCGTATGTATGTGACCCGCCACATCACTGATGCACATTGTACGATTTTAAAGCATATTCTCAATCTACATAATAATTTTATCCCAATAATTTAGAATACTAAAATATTTTTCTTTAATCATCCCAATAATTAATTATTAAGTAGTGAGGTGATCTGAATAAATTCAAAAACAAAAAAAAATAAAGTAATCTTAAATTCTCAATACATATTTAGGAGGTAGGTTTAAAATGAAAAAAAAAATCCTAGTGAAATATACTATTAAAAAGAAAATTGGATATACTAAAAAGCGAAGAGAAAAGTAACAGAAAGTGAAAAAATGGTAAATTATTATTGCAATAAAGTCAATCAATGCATAGAGAGTGGTATAAATGCAAAGGAGGATAATTATCTCAAAAAAAAAAAAAATCCAAAGAATTTTGAATACAAAATTTCGAGCTTCTTATTGGTCAATCATTAGCAACACCATGAACGTAAGATTAAGATACATATCCACAGCGGCGAGCGCTCAAATGCTACACACAGAAATGTTCAAAGAATAAAACTGAAACAAATGTTGCATCATGCAAAAAGGACGTCGATAGAAAACCACTTGTACCCTTCAGAAATCCTCTCTTATAGGACAATTCTGAATAATCCCTTGCAATAATTGTATGTGGATCTCCATGGTTAAAAAAAAAAAAAAAAAAAAAAAAGAGGAAAAGGACATGGAAATCCAACACTTTTGGCATAGATGACCTCTAAATACAATTTCAAGGCGAAAGCCTTTTTGCAGAAAGGACACGTGTATAAAGATACCAATGACACCCTGACAGTGACATAATCTATTAATCTGTAATGAAAACATTGGTGAAAACCTTAATCAGCTGATTTGTCATTTATTCATTCGATAAACACAGAAGAAAGACAAGAATGTAGGAGAAAGATGCTAAGAAAAAAAACTCATAATTTAGTTAAAAAAAAGTTTAAATCAATTAGATAATGATTTATTTATTAAATAAGAAAAAATACTTCCCAACATCGTTCCTCAATGTCTACACACAAGAGCAGAGGAAATGACTGATTTGCCTGTCTTGTTGGATGCCTTGTGTGTCCCTCATTGGGTCTTGCACTGATGCAGAGACTATGTTGTTAGACTCTTACTCATTAAATTATTATTACACTTAAGATCTGGGATGTCCACGTCAGCACCATCAAGTGTCGCATTCTGCAGGTACCATTGCATGAGATGCAACATAAAGAATTGCAGAGGATTTAAATCCCTTTAACCCCATTTGGAAGAGGTTTATATTAAATAATTTTTTTTTCGAGATTACTTTTATATTAAATAATTTCTTATGCATTTTGTATGGAAATGGTGAAATTTGAAGAGCAGAAACTACCACAGAATGACTATTTTAAATATATGGGGTCAATCATTAGTAAAATTGTGATATAGAGGATGATGTTTCCCACAGAATTAAAGTGAGATGGATGAAGTGAAGAGCATCATAAGTGTTATTTGAGAAACACATGCCTGTTAAACTCAAGAGAAAATTCTACAAGACAGTAATACGATCAATTATGACATATGGGGTGGAATTTTGGATAGTCAAGAAGAGTATTTTGAATAAACTGGGTGTAGAAAAGATGAGGATGTTAAAACGGATGTGCGACAATACCAAGAAAGATAGAATAAGGAATGATTGCATTAGAAACAAATTAGGTGCTTTACCAATCCCGAACAAGCTCCTGAGAGCAGGTTGAGGTGGTATGATTATGTTCAATGGAAACCCTTGGATGATGCCCTCGTAAGGATGAACATCATATTCAATTAAATACAACTAGAAGAGGTAGTGGTAAACTTAAATTGACTATTGAGAAAGTGATAAGGAAAGATATGCAATTGGTAGGAGGCTCGATTCTAATATGATCGTGGATAGAGTTATGCAGAGGACAAGGACCCGCGTTGACTCCTTGTGGGGGATGTTGTTGTGATGCTGCTTTGACTTTCTTTAAGCTCCTTTTACTTCCTTGTTATTACTTCTTTTTACTCTTCTTTTATTATTATTATTATTATAGATCATATTGGATCAATGTTGCAGACCTCATTTAATTGAGATAAGGTTATGATTGTTGTTGTTGTTTCTATGAAATCGTTTAGAAATCATATAACCATTTAATAAATAGTTCCAATTTCGTTTCATTACATGGAACCATCTAATTAATAAATGTTTGGTATTGACTTCTATCTTTGATGTTGTAAATTAAACCAAACCATACCATTTAACTAAAACCGCACAGTTTAACACCCTTAACAGAACCTAACAATTTGGTAGGGTACAAGTAGGTAAGCCAGTTCTACCAAAAAGGAAAAAAATAGCTAAGCCAGAATCAGGTTCACTTTCGAACCAAAATAAACTGATTCGGGCCAGGCTATCTAGGGCTCAATATGGTTCATAATTTACAAATCCTTGATTCCCACAGCGCGCTTGATCGGAAGAATCAGTGTTCAGATACAATTGGGAGGAAAGTCAGAATCAGTTTATAACTGGGAATCCTGCAATCTCAGTTTAATATACAGAAGAAGGGGAAAGCTTAATTAAAACTTGGAAGTTCAGAACGAAGGAAAGATTGAATCGAGCAGAAGAGTGACAGAGATGATCAATTCCTTCCTTGTGGCCTCTACAATTGACGATCAATCGCTTTAGGCACTCATTCAAATATTTTTTCATTTTTTTTAATCCAAAACGACTCTGTGTGGTTATTTGAATTTAGTATGGAAACCCTTTCCGATGATTACCATGGTGGGAAGAATAAGACGAAGACGGTTCCAATTCCAGAGGATATATTGATGTTGATTCTAAGAAATTTAGACCTAGAGGACTTGCATTGTTTTAGTGCAGTTTGCAAGTCCTGGCAATCGATCGCCATTGCTGAAAAGAAAATACGGCAACTTCCATGGCTGATGCTTTCCTCTATTAGAATTGCCTGAAGCCAATGGTGCTAGGTGTTTTGGATCTGATTGGGATGGTTGATAATGGTGCGTAACATGGGACACAGTTTCCTTTTGAATCCATTTACCAGAGTTGTAATTGATCTTCCCCATCTGTACAACAGTAACGCGCGTTTGACATACAGCCACATTAACAAAGCTATATTGTTGTCACCTCCTCCTGCTACAACAACTACTAACTCTAATTTTGCTACTGTAGTCGTAGCGATTTATTGTAGCAGAAATTTAGCCTTCTGCAGGATTGGGGATGAATCATGGAGAGACTTGGGAAAAAATTTTAGTGTTATTATTCTTACTATGGAAGATTGTATGGCATTACTGGAGAATGTGATCTTAAACATGTGGAATTGGGTCCCTATCCAAAAGTTACAAGCTGTGACATTGCACCTCCAGCTGATAAGGATCTTAGACTTTCTAAGAAAAACCTGCAGAAGTCATTTTATTTGGTGGAATGTCTTAGAGAGTTGTTGATGGTTATACGATGTTCATTTTTTGATGATTTCGGATTCTTTGTTAAATTTATGCCGAAGATATTCAAGTTAGATAGAAACAGATGGAGGTGGATTAAGGTGGAAAACTTGGGTGATCAAATGGTATTTCTTGGCAAAAGTACTGCTTTATCCGTCTTTGCAAGTGACTGCCCTGGATGAAACTGCATATACTACACAAATAAGGAAGGTGAACGATTTGTTGATGCTATAAAGTGCATGAAACTATAGCTGGAGTGCTTCACTTAGAAGATAACAGCATTGAACCTTTTATCTCAAATGATTCAGGCTTTTCTCTGTCTCCACCCATTTGGTTCACACCGGTTGTCTTGTAAATAAATTATTATGGGGACAAAGTGATTTTCGTGTTACTATTTGTGTTATTTTATGGTTATATGTAATTTGAAATTACTTTTATTTTCTTCTATCTAATGCATGTATTGCCATTTTCTTTGGCTGTTAAGATGATGCTCGTAAAATATTTATGTTGAAAGATTTTTTTTTTGGTAGAATATCTATGTTGAAAGATGAGTATAAGAGATTTGGGATGTGGATGTATTGATCTTACATTGTGGGCAACAATTTATGGTACTTCTCTTAGCACAAAAATCCTATGCAGGAGGCAGTGACTAGTACTGAGCAGCGGATGGCTAGGGTGTTTGCCAGGCCCTCCTAGCCGTTGGATCCTCTTCTTCTGATCACTTATTTTTTTGGTAGTCCCTCCCCCAAGAAACATAAGAGACAGAGAGAGAGAGGAAACTTCCCCCTATCCAAGTTATCCAAAAAGTCGACAACACTGAAAGTCAAGTCATAGAGATTTTTCTTACATCAAAGTTCTCCTTTCAGTTACAAGTCGCCCTTTCAGCTATGAAAGCCCTTTTCATCATTCAAGCTGGCCCACTCAGGTACTGTTCCCAACCATAGTTTGAGGAATCGGTATTAGATGACTCGTATTGCCACCGATATTAATACTGTAATGATACCATATCGGTGAAATGGTACAGATTACAGACAAGGTAAGCAGTAAAAAAAAAAAAAAAAAACTATATTTTAAAGAAAATCAAAGTTAAACTTTTCCAATTTATCTCAATATCATATTGGTATTTTATTGGTTATGAAAATCAATTAGTTTTTAAGATTGAGTTCTTTCAAAGTCTCCAACAAGTGGTATTAAAGTGAAGATATGTTGGATTGAGATCTCTCCATCTAAATATGCCAAGGTGCAGGAACCCGGTATTAATTAGATAAGTGAACAAGGAAAAGTTCGACAAAGGAGAGAGTTTTTCACTTTGGGGTTTCTGTTTTTTAGTTGTTTTGAATGTAGTTATTGGATTGAAACCAATTTGGATGAAACTGATTTTCTTGGGCTTCAAGAAAAAAAAAAAAACAGAGTGAGAGTAGAGAGACAGCTGTACCAGAGGAGAAGAAGCTATTTATTCTCACCTAATCACCCCCTTTCTGTTAAGAAGGGAATCTCATTGTACTCTTGTGCTTAGATTTCTTAGTAGCCTGTCCCCCCAAGAAACATGAGAGAGAGAGAGAGAGAGAGAGAGAGAGAGAGAGAGAGAGAGAGAGAAGGGTACTCGACGCGGACTATAGGGCAAGTGGGCTCCTGATGAGCACATTTATGTGTGAAATCTAGGATAGTAAATCATTCATTTTACATATTTAGAATGGAGCTACCTTGGGTTTTACTCTCTTTTTGCAGGTTTTATACTTTCAATGCCTTAAGGACTATCGGACGATATATCTCCAATTTTACACGTAAAGAGGTCCTATTTCTTTTCATGGTTGCGAAGAGGACGAAATTCTGAGCAAGATGGACATGTTCAATTAAAAGTACACATTCGTTTGGTCAACCGTACAAATGATTATTCTTTTCGGGTCAGAAAAAGAATAATGGATTAGAACTAAACCGAGATGCAGAACCAACCCATTTGCAGTTGTCCCAGAGATACAAGGAATATTCCAAATGCCAACAAAGATCGATGGACCACATCCTTAAGTGATTGAAGATTCATTTTTGGTAACAACAACTACCTAGTGTAGTTGGTGAGCTATCGTGTGCAAAATTTCCTTGCTCACAAAGAGGTCTCAAGTTCGAATCTCATGGTTGTTTTTTTTTAGAGAATTTTGTTGAAGATTTCCTGTTTTTCGGTCACTTAAAGCACTAAGGGCATGGAGGGGATTTCCACATCAAATTAGAAGCAAGGAAAATCGTGGAAAGGTTCTAAGTTTTTCCTTAATTCTGGTACATGTCTCACATCTGCTAAGGTTCTTACTATCCCATCAAACATCTTGATTTTGATAGTGCCTATCCCAATGGTCTTGCATACGGCATCATTCCCCATTAGGACAGACCCATCATTATATGGTTGATATGTATCAAACCAATCCTTATGTGGACACATGTGATATGAACATCCAGAATCTAAAATGCAAGAATCAGAAGGTTGATTCTTACCTGATGATATAGAGAGTACATCTCCATCATCTCCATCTGAACTGTCAGCCACGCTAGCTTCCTCAGATGCCTTATCTACACCTTTCCGTGTGCATTGTACAAGAAGAGAAGAAAAAAAAAAGGAAAGAAAAAAAGGGAGAAAGAAAGATTGTCCAAATCTTCTCTCTCCTCCACATCATCACCAAAAGATTGTCCAAATCACACAAAGCAAGAAGAAAAATCGTCCCTTGGAGGGAGAAAAAGAAGAGAAATAAATTAGAAAAAAAAAGGAAAGAAAATAAGCAAACAAATTATAGGAAATTTCTCAAAGTTTATTTCTCTCTTCTCTCTCCTCCACCTTAGCACTTTTAGTCTCAAAAGATCTCACAACCAATTGTGGGTTTCTCCATTTTAGGAAAGAGAAATTTGTTACCCTACCTCCCAATTCCCTATAAATACAACTCATGTAAGAGGAGGGGAGACAATTCATTCTTCTTCTAGTTTTTTTTAGTTGCTCTCTCTTTCTCTTGATCTCTCTTTAGTTTTAGTTCTTATTTATCTTTTCTTTAATCACTTTTGTAATAGCTTTTTTTATTTCAATTAATGCAAGCACTCTTTTATTTTTATTTAGCCCTTTTATGTTTATGATTTATGCAATTGAGTTGTAATTTTTTAAGTTATAGTTCTAGGCTTAGATCTAGGTGATAAGATCACGAGCCGTGGAGCAATTTTTTTTCAAGATTTGTTTTCTCTAGTACTAGAAATTTCAGATTTGGTTTATTCCAGATCTAGTTTTTAGTACTGGTAGTATCTCAAATCGATCAAATTTTCATTCGAGGTTGAAGTTCAAGTAAGTAGGATCCTTCAGTAGTCTTCTCTCCCCCCTCTCATTCCCTCTTCTGACTACCCTTTCTTTCTTAATTTAGGATTTTAATTTCAGTTGTTACATTATTGCTATCCCTTTCCCCCAAGGTTCATGGTTGGTGTATGTGTTGGCTTTGCCCCTTCTAGCCATAGAACCATCAATTTATTGCTTTTATTTTAATTGTCTCCCTTTCCCTAAAGCCAAGTAGAGTAACCCTTGTAAGAGTGACTCTCTGGTCAAGTAGGGAAGCTCATATTATGATGCATCCCTCGGGCTAAGTAGAGAAACCTACTTGTGAGTCTCTCTCTAGCTTTCTCTCATTTCTTTTATTTTATTCTTATTTCAGCATTTTTTTCTTTTTTCTCTTTTTAATTGCGTGGGTTGTTTATTTTCACTTATTTATTTATTTAATTTTAATTGTGTGGCTTGCGTCTTTAAATTCTTAGATGACGAATGGTTAGGACGTTATTTTAGATACATATGTTTAGGATGGTAATTAGAATTAGATCACAACCATTAATTGGTTCAATTTCGTATTATTAAAAGAAATAAAAAAATAAAATGGCTGCTCTCCCTGTGTTCGACCCGTAGCTACACTGATCCGTACGCTTGCGGTTACATTTTAAATCTCAAACAAGTTTTTGACGCCGTTATCGGGGAGACAGTTCCATGTTATTTTTTGCTTTCTTTTGGTAAATCGGAGTGTTTTGTTTTTCTTTTTCTTTTATTTAATTTCTGAGAAGAACAACTTGCAATAATAGTTGTATCGGTGGAGGTCGTCATACCTCACAGTATGATAAAGACAGGTTTCGCCCTATAGCAGTACCTCAGGAATTGACTTGAGCAACCCCGGATCCTTGCCGGTAAGCTCCCAAAAAGCCAAAAATAAAAATTAAAAAAAATAAAAAAATCATTAAAAAAAAAAGTTTTGCTATCCATTCTTTTGTGCTTGTCTTACTTTAGTTGTGGATAGTTTTCTATTGCATGAGTGTTAAGTGGGTACGTAATACTAAGAATCGGTTAGAAAGAAGAGATCCAACAAAGTAGTGACCCTATACATTTGCTCTCTTTAAAACCCTTCAATATGGGAGACCAACAACAAAACCCTTCACCTAAATCTTTGAAAGATAGGTTCTACCCTGCTAGAACAACCCAACCTTCCTGCATAGTTCTACCATAAGCCCAGGGCAATAATTTTGAACTCAAATCTCAATACATCACTATGTTGCCCCAATTTCATGGGTTGACCTCTGAGGATGCATACCTATTTCTTAGGGAATTTGAAGAGGTATGTGTTCTAATTAAGATCCAATAGCTTTCTGATGATGCTGTTAAGCTTAGGTTTATCACTTTTGCATTGAAAGACTAAGCTAAGAAGTAGTTGTATGGGTTACCCACAAATCCCATAATCTCATAGGAACAGTTCACAGTTGTCTTCCTTAAGAAGTTTTTCCCAACTCACAAGACCAATAAGATTAGAAATGATATCCTTCAGTGTAGGCAAAAGCCTAGTGAGTCATTTTCCAAACTTATGGAGAGATTCAAGGATCTACTCCAAGAATGCCCTCACCATGGCCTAGACCTATGGCATTTATGTCAAATAATTTATGAGGGTATTGATTATCCAACTAAACAAATGATAGAGTCTATGTGCCCTGAGGGATTTACATCCTTTACAGATGAAGGAAAGGTATGAAAATTCTTACTTGACTTAGCTGACAAAACCCTTGAGTGGGAATCCACCCAAGAGAGTGAAAGAACCATAGGAGGGAAAGGATATTTTGTGGATGGGATGATAGCGAAGGAAGCCCATTTGGATAGCCTAATCAAGAAGATTGAGACTATTAATCCTAGAGAGCCATCATCAGTCAATTTGGTTAAGATTTGTGCTTGGTGCCAGTCCCCTGGACATGTCATAGAAGAATGCCCCAACACCTTTGGGGGCACTTCTAATGATAGTGTTAATGCCTTATACTAGAATAATCCATATAGCAACACCTACAATCCAGGATGGAGAAATCACCCAAATTTCTCTTGGAATCAGAGCAATCAAGCAGTGCCTTCCAATTTTCATAATCAAGGTCAATCTAGACCCCAAAGGCTTCCCTTTGCACAACAATCTTTTTTTCAAAATACTTTTCCTAGGTCAAATGCAGGACCTCAGGCTAGTTTTCCTAGGGCCCCTCTCCTATCATCTTATCAGCAACCCCCTAGGTTTACCAACACTGGAGAGACAAGTAGAATAAGTGACTTGAAAAAAAAATATGGCCCTCCTTATGATAAGCCATCAAAATTTTACGAGAGAACTTACCCAAGTTGTCTCAATTATGCGTGAGAGGGAGAAGGGAACTTTACCCAGTCAACCAGAGCCTAACCTTAGGCATCATCAGCCTGTTAGTTCACAAACATCAACTAATGCACCACTGAATATAATACAAGGTCAGACCCAACAAGGGCCCTCTAACCAATGTAATGTTGTTTATGCCCTTAGGAGTGGTAGAGAGTACCAACAGAGTGTTCCTAAATCTTCCTCATCTATTACTCCTGTTAACTCTCCTTCAGTTGAGGACACAAGTGTGCCTCTTGTTCCGTTCGTCGATGAACCTAAAGATTTTTCTGAAACTAAAGATGATTTGGTTGAGGAAACCAAAAATGATTCTTCTGAACAGGGGCAAATCCCTAACAGTCCTTATGTTCATCCTGTCCCATTTCCTAATCGTTTGGTAAACAAAAGAAAGACTGCTTCCATGGACAAAATTTTAGAAGTCTTCAAAAAGGTAGAAGTGAACATCCCTCTTTTGGATGTCATATCCCAGATCCCCGCCTATGCAAAGGTACTGAAAGATTTGTGTACTCACAAACGTATCACTAGTGTGCCCAAAAATGCGTTATTGGCAGGTAACATTAGTTCCATAATTACTTAGCCTATAGTAGCCAAGTATAAGGATCCAGGGAGCCCTACCATAGCTTGTGTTATAGGCAACACCTACATTGAGCATGCCTTATTTGACCTTGGCACAAGTGTGAATCTTTTACCTTACCATGTGTATAAGCAACTTGGATTGAGAGAATTGAAAGCCACTGGAACCACTCTTCAGTTGGCAGATAGGTCTGTTAAAATTCCTAAAGGGATGGTTGAGGATGTCTTACTAAAGGTGGGAGAATTTATTTTTCCTATTGATTTCATTGTGTTAGATACTAAGCTGTAATACCCTACTTCTTAAACCCGGTCTGATTACACGATTGACCCGGTTTAACCATGCAGGACCCGAACCGGAGAGAGTTAAAGCGGGATCCTTATGGACTATGATGGCAAGGGTGACCTTAAACACCGATTGGCCCGACAAGTCTGAGCCAGTGCCAGGAGAGACGGGTGTACCCAAGCCGTGTACATGCACCTATCACAAGGCCATGTACAGATAAAGCAGGTATGTAGCCGTATATTAAGGTGCATACATATATTACATCGTATGTCAAGAGTGAGATTCGTGCTGAGGGCCGAATTCGGTCAAAATCTTAAGTTTTGGCCCTCAGGTGGGCGGATAGGTGGGCGCATCCACCCACCCATGTGAATTACTTAGTTATTTAAGAAGTATATATATAGCATTTATGTTTTTCTTTTCTTTTCTCATTTATGACACTCGGACGTTGGTGAGAAGAGTAAAGAGAAGAGAGAAAAGAAAGGAAAGAAGAAGAAAAGAGAAGGAAGAGGAAGAAGAGATGGATTTCAGCGGCGCCGAAGCTTGATCTTCCCATTCCGACGTCGGAAGAGTGATCCCCAACACTAGATCTACGTTTAGAGGTGAGCAAAGGCTGGGTTCCTTAAGCTTTCACCATACCCAAGTAAAAACCCTTGATTTGGGTAGGGTTTCTTGAGATCTTGTAAATCCCCCTTGAAATGATGAATCTAAGGTTTAATAGATGATTTATATGTTGATTTGAAGGATTTGAAGAAGTATTTACAAGGTTGGAGAAGCATTGTGGATTTGAAGTGATTTTGGGGTTTTGAAGGAGTTCTTGAGCAAAGAAGGTAAGATGGCTTTCCATTCCTTAAATCTAACCTAGATCTTGGTTAGAACCATCTTATGAGACCTTGAATGTGTGAAGAATGGGTTTGAAAAAGTTCCATTTGAATCCCCAAAGGTTGGGGAAGTTTGGGAAGAAACAACAGTTTTCCGCCAAGACCGGTGGGCCATTTGGCCCGCCTGTGGGCACCTGCCTGAGAAGGCAGGACCCTCGGGCCCAACCGACGGGCCCAACCGGTGGGCCACCCTACCCGCCGATCTTAGCAATACACTCTGGCCCAATCGGCTGGCTAGACTGGTGGGCCGACGGTGGCCAACCGCTGTCGATCCGCACGTGGTCGCAGTGGGTGTCCGACCCACCCGAGAGGCTCCAAAAGTGATTTTTACGTCCGATTGGACCCAAAACGGACGTGTGACCTTCTTTTAGGATTCTAAACATGATCTTGTCATTGGATTGTGTTAATCTTGATTCTAAAATGGTGAAATACTAACCCCGCTCACTCATGATAGGTTCACCAAATCTCACGCTTCCCGCACCGGATCTCACCCGTTCCGAGCGTCAGTCCTTGTACACTACAGGTAAGTGGGGAGAGGATGTTTGGCCTTGTTTCAAGGCATTGTTTGGCATTCATCTGATTGTATCTAGTCTAGCCATGCCATCATGAAAATGCTATGTAGATTAGTCATCCTCACAATGTTATGCTTGGGTGTTGTGTTTATTTTCTAAATGCCAAGTGATGATATGCTTATGTGATGAATGTTGACATCATTGTGCATGATGCATTAATAGACTAGATGCCGTAGTCGGCTTGGAAACGAGTGCATTGGTGGCCCGTGGTATGGGACGCGGTGGCACTATGTAATCGTACTATTGTCATATAGGAGCATGCGGTTTAGGATTATCACTTTTCCGTGCTACGACCCTTCCCAACAGGGGTTAAGGTGTTGGGTTATCATTTGGGGAAGCAGTGGTCGCGGTTGTCGGGTCACTGTGGCGGTTAGACATATGGGAATCCTCGATGGTATATTCAAGAGGACAGTCGGCAACCCCGGTGGTATATTCAAGAGGGCCAATCGTACTGCTTTTAAATTTCTGGAGTCAACACCTTTAAATTTTAGTCATTTACTTTATGTTGAGAGCCGTGGTCGACATGTTTTTTATTTTTTCCGAGTACTCACGGTGGGCCTTCTCCGACACCCTATGGGCGAATCGCGGGATGGAGTTCGCGGCTCGTACCTGGAGAATACGTGCACTGTGGTTGTAGTAGCACTAAACCAAGGACTTAGTAATGTTGCTTAGGTGGATGTGATTAAAAATGTAATGCATAGCATATAGTGCATATGGTTGTGATTTGTTGTGTGGACTACGGTGTGGTCCATCTTTCCACTTACTGAGCTAGTGAGCTCATCCCACGTGTGCACCACTTTTAGATGATTTTACAGGTCATCCATCTGAAGAGCACGGGGCGGGTCCCACAGTTGAGTTCCCTGAAGAGGACTGGTGGGCCCCTGAGGAGTTAGAGCACGTCATTGATTGCTCGTGCGAGAGTTGTGCTACGGGACCGCAGTTCTGATACCAAGCTGAGCTCCACTTTTGATGCCGAGCTGAGCTCTACCTTGTGACGCCGAGCTGGGCTCAACCTTTGATACCGAGTTGAGCTTTAAGCTTGATACCGAGCCTAGCTTTATACTCTGATTTTTGATGATTTCTTTTATGTACTTGATATGTGAATTGTACTCTTATTGTGTAAATATCATGCCTTCGGACCCACATGTATTTAACTATTGTATCACAATTCGGGTATCAAGTATTATGGGAATATTCATAGGTAAACCAAGTCTTCCGCTGAACTGATGAGCTCTTTCTTAGTTGTGTGTATGCTGTGGTGGAATATCGACGATGATCTGGCAGTTTGGGTTAACAGTGTTAACCGCCACTTTGCGTTCGGTGTGAACGGGGTGTGACAACGGTGGTATCAGAGCGTGATGCTCTGCTCCACTCATAGCATACTATTTAGAATCCTGTAGAATCTATAATAGGAAATGGGATTAGGTTAATGTAAAAACGTTAAAGAGTTAAAAGCCAAAGAAAGAAAGTATTAAAAATGGTTGCATTTAGTCATTGCATTCATGGCATGCATGAGAGATAATTTACGGTTTATTTAATTGGTGTCACCACCCATCGAGTACAAGTTTGATGAAATTTTGGCAGCATAACGGTACAAAATGAGATTTCCAAAAATTTTCACACAAGCACCTGATAACATATCCACATATATATAGATATCAATGATCAAATTAACAAAAGACATCACAACTAAACTACCCAAGTCATCACACATACGAATTCACCACAACCCACTATCAAAATACATTATCCCACAAATAAGTCTAGTTACAGAGCAAGTACAAAGAATGAGAAAAGAAAGGAAAAAAACAATAGGATAGACAACATGGAACAGACGAGAAGCTGGTGTGGACGAGCTAAGTCCTCACTGATCATCGTCGTCGTCGTTGTCTATTATTACTACGTTCGCCGGAGGTCTAGAGTTGACGTTGAGGCGATGGTCGTAGTAGTCAAACCTCGAGTTCACCAGTCGTACCTCCCTCCGAAGTCGGCCAAAATCTGTTGAGATGGCATTGGCCGTGGTATCCAAGTCCTGGCTCAGTCTGAGGAAGGAATCCTCCAAGGTAGCCTGCCTCTCCAGGATGCGTTCCTCCCTGGAAGCACTCTCGTCCAGCCTTCTTAGCAGCTGATCTTGGCCATCCTTCAAAGCCCTCATTGTGGACATCATGCCCTCAAAATCATATGCACCACTCTCAAGTGGTGGGGCTCTACGTTGTGGGCCTGCAACTCTGGTGAAGCTAGGATCAGTACCTCTCGACCCCTGAGGCACCTCCTCAGGGATGTCCTCATCCACCAAGTCATCCTCCTCATCTTGAGCAACATAGTCCTTATCCTCCTCGCTAGACTCCTCCTCCATGATAACATCCTCCATAGGGGCAGCCCTCCTATCCCTACCTCTCTGAGCTCCTGCTCTCTGAGGTGTATCCATAAGGGTGTGGAGACCCATCCTCAAGAGGTTTCCCCTGTCGAACTTGTCTGCAGGAGTCTTCCCCTCCTCACCACTCAGGTCCACTCCGAAGAACTCGAAGATCTTAGTGAGGATCCTGCCATATGGGAATCCTCCATCCTCGGGGTGAGAGTGTGGTGCTCCATGGTCTTGAGGATGACGTAGGGTAAGCACAAGTGCTCATCACCTCCCTTTAAAGCATTATAGATGCAGAAAGCTAAAAAGGCTGCCATGAAGCCCACCTGGTTCCGGTGACCTCCTCTGGGGAGCAAGTTGAACTGGACCAATCGGGTAAATACAAGAACCTCTGGGAAGAATGATGTCTCGGACTCCGGACGTGCACTGCTACCACAGATGGTCTCGTAAATGTAGTCCGGTGCCTCCAAACTCATGAACGGGCCTAGGGGCTTACTCCTGAGAGGACTGTAGTAATGGTGCCCGGCTGCAGAGATACCCAAAATGCTGGCCAGGGTGTCCACGGTCAGCTGGATGTCCACCTCCTTCACCATACTGATTATAGCATACTCCTCGCACCGATAGGAAACCTCCAGGTTACAGTAGAATCTACGAACCAGCTGCTCGTAGCACAGACGGTCTACATGGAGGATGGACTGCCAGCCCAGTGCTGTAAACCTCTCCTGAAGCTGAATCTTGTAGAAGTCGTCAACTACCACAGTCTTCTCCATCATTATCGACCTCTTCAGGAAGGCCGACCAGTTGGCTACTACCTCTGAACTGTGGAAGAGCTCCTTATCGTAGTCGGAAGGATCAAACCGGGTAGGTCTGGGTCTCCCTGTGTGGGGGGCTGGAGAACTAGTTCCCGCACTCTTCCTCTTAGAAGCGGTGGTCTTACGCGGTGCTGAGGATGCGGCCCCTTGCCTTTCGAGATGACATCTCGGCAAGAAAAGAAGAGGAAAGAAGGTAAGTGACAAAACAGAAATCATGGAAAGAATAGAATATGACAAAATGTGACAAGTGAGAAATGATAAAAAGTTTATGGATGAAATGCCTGGCTAGTGACAAGGCAGAGATTATGGCAAAACAGCAAGGTAGCAAGAGGCATATAAAGCATGATAATTAAGAAATGATAGAAGAAAATCCCAATTCTCAAGGTGCAAGTCCAATCTAAGAAAAGGTTAAAAGGCTCACAACAGAGGAAAGTTGAAACTACAGGCCCAAGATTGAAATGCCATTGTAGTGCAATCAAGAACATGCAAAAACATATGCTAATGTGCTATTGAGGTCCACAAATATGAAAGGGTGTAAAGAAAATCAAAGAAAAACCCAACACAAAAGATGGATTTTCATGGGAAGATATGGGATCTCAAACACAAGGTACTTTTTATGATCTATACAGTATGTTAAGTACAAAGCAAACTTAATGCATTGCATTTGAGTCATTAATTGGGGAAAAAGAGCAAGAATTGAAGAAATCCCCAAATTTGAGAAAACTAGGGCACGGTTGGGGTTTTTCTCAAAATGGAGAAGTAAATCCTAAAAACTAGAAATAAACCACAAGAGAAACATCACAATCACATGGAAACACTGTTCTATGGAAAGAAACATGGGAAAAGAACCTAGATTAAAGTCTACACATGAGTTCTACCCCCCAAGTAAAAATTCTGAGAAGAAAAGGAAGAAGAACTTATTTGTGAGTAGAGGAGTTGATCCTTTCCAAAAGCGCCAGATCGTTGAGTGAGATCGCGAGTGGAAGCGTCACAAAGCTCTCAAAAATCGCCTGGGAGAGAGAGAGAGAGAGAGAGAGGAAAATGAAAGAAGAAATGAATGAATAGGGCTTAAGTGCCCTGTTCGCGATTTACTGCTCAGGTAGGACCGACGGGCCGACTGGCGGGCCAACCTACTTGCCGGTGTCACCCATCGGTTGAGAGAAAACTTGGAAAAAAATGGGATTTTTTTTATTATTAATATTATTACTATTATTGTTATTATTATTCCTATAATAATATGTTATGGTCGAGTGGGACCATTAACATACTTGTTGAAGCACCAACCCTGTATTTTTGGAATCAGTTGCGATTAGTTCGCAGACTATCATACACTATAATACCCTATGCGTTGGCATACAATTATGTGCCGATATCAATTCTACGGTGTTTAACCAATGTGATGTATGATATGTTCCAGGTACAGGGATACGATGGTACATAATAGATCCGGTAGCAATGCCCGAGGTACCTCGCGTGGTCCTCGCCTGGTCGGTCGACCACCGAATCCCAGGAGGTCCCGCTCTGTGGGGCAAACCTCACTTCCACCACCTCCAGAGACCCTTGGTCAGGGTGGGGCACATGGAGACCCACCTATGACTACACTTCCGGACCCTCCACCGGTTATTACTCCGGGCGATGTTGCTACTATAATTCAAGAATACAAAGCTTTCCAAAGAATAAATGCTTCAGCAACAACAAGCATTTATGACTGCTATTCAGTAACAATTGGACCTTTCTCAATCGGGTCAACCTCCCCGGATATTTACTCCACAGGACCCGCCTGTAGGGTCTGGAACGGGACCACAAGTGGGAGGTACACCTCCAATCCCGCCGTTCAGTATTCCTCCGTATGGGGTGCCCCCTCCATACTCTTACTATCCGGCTTATGCTCCTAATTACCCGCCGACGAATAATATGTCAAAGGTAGTGGAGTCATTCAAGAGGAACTTGCCACTTGTATTCTCTAAGGTGGGGAGTGATCCTCTGGAGCCGGACCAATGGATCCAAGAGCTAGAGAAAATATTTGAGGTGATTGAGTGCACAGATGCACAGAAACTCATTTGTACAGGGTTGCAACTCAAGAAAGAGGTCAACTCTTGGTGGCAAGCCTTTAAGCCCATATTGTTGGCTACCTATCCAGAACCCACCTGAGAATAGTTCAAGGAGTTGTTCTTGGATAATCATTACCCACGCAGCTTCAGAGACCACAAGGAGACTGAGTTTATGGCCTTAACTCAAGGAGGTAAGACTATCCTTGAGTACCAACAATAGTTTGAGAGCTTGTTCCATTTTGCCCCTAGGCATATGAGGACAGCTGAAGAGAAGACTGTGAGATTTCTAAAGGGCCTAAAGGCATCCATTGGGTCTGTACTTGAGGTCTTGGATTTGACTGACTATGGCCAGATTGTGCAGAAGGCCAAGACCATGGAGGATAAGCAGAAGGGAGAACAATCCCTCACACCTGGACTGTGGAAGAGAACAAATCCATTTCCGGATATGGGTAACTCCTCCAAGGCATACCGCGGATCGTACAGTTCTGTGCCTATGTATAGGCAGCCCTATAGACCATCTGGCTACCCTTCTAGACTAGCTGGTGGTTTGGGCTCCACATCTTCTCGCCCGAACACTAGTGTGGCACCTACAGCTGCAAGGCCGCCCCGACCTCCATCTTCAACGGGTCAAGTGCAGAAGGGCCCCGCCCCAGTTCTGACGTCTTAGATCCGTTGTTTTAACTGCCATTCATATGGGCACTATGCAAAAGATTGTCGGGCCAGACCAGCATTACCCTCCAGTCAGCCCTCTGCGTACCGACCTCCCTTAGCTTGGGGGAATCAACCGCAGGGAAGGATGTATGCCCTATTAGCTGAGGAAGCTGAGGCCAGCACAGAAGTGGTAGCAGGTACATTTTAAATTTAAGAAATTTCTTATGTTAATTATTGATGACCTGCTGAAATTATATACATTGTTACACTAGGTGTCCTATCCATATCGGGCATACCAGCCTATGTTTTATTCGATTCAGGAGCTACACATTCATTCGTATCTAAGAGATTTACCGAGAAACTTGGGATGCCACCCAGGATCCTAGATCATGGAATGATTGTTAGTATGCCCACGGTAAAGTTACAGCTTGAAGGAGGTGTATGGGCCGTGCCAGTGAAATTAGTGGGAAGAACTTTGATGCACAACTCATTAAGTTCAATATGCAGAATTTTGATGTTATACTGGGCATGGATTGGTTGTCGGCTCATCGAGCTAATGTGATGTGTGCTAAAAAGCTGATTAGGGTGACAGATGACGAAGGAAGAGAATTGGTATACCGAGCAGATAACATGAAATGGGTGAGGAAGGTCCTTGTCTCCACTCTTCAAGCGGTAAAGTTGTTGGAAAATGGATGTCAGGGCTATTTAGCATCGGTACTTGATGTTGATGCAAGAATTACACCTCTAGAAGAGGTAAAGGTGGTTAAAGAGTTTCCCGACGTCTTCCTGATGATCCGATGCATTTACCACCAGATAGAGAGTTGGAGTTTACATAGATTTGACTCCTGGAGCAGCTTCAGTATCTAAGGCTCCGTATAGGATGGCACCAGCTGAATTGAAGGAGTTGCAGATGCAGTTGGAAGAATTATTGAAAAGGGTTTATTCGCCCAAGTGTTTCACCTTGGGGTGCCCCAGTATTGTTTGTCAAGAAGAAAGATGGCAGCTTGCGTATGTGCATTGATTACCGAGAGTTGAATAAGCTAACCATTAAGAACCGGTATCCATTGCCACGTATTGATGATTTATTTGACCAACTGCAGGGTGCAAGGGTATTTTCAAAGATAGACCTTAGATCAGGCTATTATCAGCTTAAGATAAAGAGCAGTGACATCCCCAAGACAGCGTTTAGGACTCGGTATGGTCACTATGAGTTCCTAGTGTTATCTTTTGGGTTAACCAATGCACCGGTAACATTCATGGATTTAATGAATCGAGTATTTCACGATGTCCTAGATAAATGGGTAATTATTTTTATTGATGACATCTTGATCTACTCTAAGACAGAAGAGGAGCACACCTAACATTTGAGAATGGTGTTACAGAGGTTGAGAGAACAACGATTGTTTGCCAAATACAGTAAATGTGAATTTTGGCTTGAGCAAGTTGAATTCCTGGGGCACGTAGTGTCTAAGGCCGGAATTGAGGTGGATCCTGATAAGGTGAAAATAGTAGTAGAATGGAAAAGCCCTAAGAATGTCACTGAAATTAGAAGCTTCTTGGGTTTGGCTGGGTACTACCGGCGCTTCATTGAGAATTTTGCCCGAATCTTAGCACCAATGACTAAATTAACCAAAAAGGTGTGAAATTCGACTAGGTAGAGGAATGTGAGAAGAGTTTCCAGGAATTGAGGAAGAGGTTGGTGTCAGACCCTGTGTTGACCATCCCTGAAGGCACGGGTGGAATGACAGTCTACACTGATGCTTCCAAAGTTGGTTTGGGTTGTGTTCTTATGCAACGCGGTAAGGTAATAGCGTATGCATCCCGACAACTAAAGGAGTATGAGAAGAACTACCCCACTCATGACTTAGAACTAGCCACAATCATTTTTGCCCTTAAGATTTGATGACATTATTTGTATGGGGAGAAGTGTGAGATATACAGTTATCATAAGAGCCTTAAGTACTTCTTCACCCAGAAGGATTTGAACATGAGGCAGAGGAGATGGCTTGAGCTCATGAAGGATTATGACTGCGACATTCAATATCATCCCGACAAGGTTAATGTAGTGGCAGATACGTTGAGTCGGAAGGCACAGACTGTGTCACTCTCATGCTTAGCAGTCAGCCCACCACTTGTGCAGGAGGCGACACTAATGGATGAAGCTTTCTTATATGAAGGAGCAACCTTAGAATTGGAACGTCAACTAGAGAACCTTAAATGGTTGACTGTATCCTTGACGGCTCTACAGGTGCATCCGACTATTAGGCAAGAGGTAATAATAAAACAACCTTTGGATCCTGAATTGCAGCAGATCAGAGCTAAGGTTCAAGATCAAACAATGAACGACCCAAATTTTGTTTTAGTCGGTGATGGGGCATTGATGTTTCGAGGCAGATTGTGTGTACCCGATGATTTGGATATACAAGACAAGATAGTGCGAGAAGCCCATAGCTCGAGTACTCACTCCACCCAGAAGCACAAAATGTACAAAGACCTCAAACAAATTATCGTGGCCAAGCATGAAAGTCACAATAGCTCAGATGTGGCGACTTGTCTTACATGCCAAAAGTAAAAGCTCGAGGCATCAACCTTATGGTACTCTTCAGCCACTCCCGACTGTAATGGAAGTGGGAAAGGATTACAATAGACTTCGTCACCGGACTACCATGTACACCTAAGGGGATGGACGCGATATGGGTGATCGTTGATCAGCTTACTAAGATTGCTCATTTCATTCCCATCAAGACCAAGTTCTCTATGGCCAAACTAGCACAACTTTACATGGATAACATAGTGTGCTTGCATGGAGTGCCAGTGAGCATTGTATCAGATAGGGACCCAAGGTTCACTTCCAGATTTTGGAAAAGCCTCCAGCGTGCCTTGGGATCATAGTTGAATTTGAGTACTGCTTTCCACCCACAGACTGATGGTCAGTCGGAGCGAACCATACAGATGTTAGAAGACATTCTCAGGGCATGTACAATGGAAATGTGTAGTAGGTTGGAAGAATATATACCCCTTATGGAGTTTGCCTATAACAACAGTTACCAAGCTACAATTGGGATGGCTCCGTATGAGGCATTATATGGCAGGAAGTGCAGAACTCCTTTGTATTGGGATGAGGTAGGTGAACGTCGAATGTTAGGACCTGAAATGATACAGATGACTTGTGACAAGGTCGACGTTATTTGAGAACGGATTAAAGCAGCTCAGTCCCGTCAAAAGAGCTATGCATAATCAAGAAAAAGATAATGAATTTCAACTAGAGAAAAGGTATTTGTCAAGATCTCTCCTACTAAAGGGTTGCAAAGGTTTCACAGAAGGGAAAGTTGAGCCCAAGATACATTGGACCATTTGAGATCTTGCCCGAGTTGGCTCAGGAGCCTACATGCTTGCTCTGCCACCTTCGCCGGGATGTTCATAACGTATTTCATGTATCCATGCTGAAGCGATACGTTTATGATCCCTCTCATGTATTACCCGTGGAATCGGAATACCTAGAAGCTGACATGACCTATACAGAGCAGCCGACTGAAATCTTGGACCGAAAGGTGAAGACCCTTCGCAACCGCTCCATTTCCTATGTAAAGGTGCGATGGGATAATCATTCACTTGAAGAAGCATTTGGGAGAAAGAGGATGAAATCCAAGCCAAGTACCCTCATCTCTTTGAACAACCAGGTATGCCAATTTCGAGGACGAAATTTTCAAAAAGGGGGGGTAAATGTAATACCCTACTTCTTAAATCCGGTCTGATTACACGGTTGACCCGGTTTAACCATGTAGGACCCGAATTGGAGAGAGTTAAAGCGGGATCCTTATAGACTATGATGGCAGGGACTTAAACCGGCTGGCCCGACAAGTCCGAGCCAGTGCCAGGAGAGACGAGTGTACCCAAGCCGTGTACATGCACCTATCACAAGGCCATGTACGGATAAAGCAGGTATGTAGCCGTATATTAAGGCACATACGTATATTACATCGTATGCCAAGAGTGAGATTCATGCCGAGGGCCGAATTCGGTCAAAATCCCAAGTTTTGGCCCTCAGGTGGGCGGACAGGTGGGCACATCCACCCACCTGAGTGACCCACCCATGTGAATTACTTAGTTATTTAAGAAGTATATATATAGCATTTATGTTTTTCTTTTCTTTTCTCATTTATGACACTCGGACGTTGGTGAGAAGAGTAAAGAGAAGAGAGAAAAGAAAGGAAAGAAGAAGAGAAGAGAAGGAAGAGGAAGAAGAGATGGATTTCAGCGGCGTCGAGGCTTGATCTTCCCATTCCGACACCGGAAGAGTGATCCCCAACACTAGATCTACGTTTAGAGGTGAGCAAAGGCTGGGTTCCTTAAGCTTTCACCATACCCAAGTAAAAACCCTTGATTTGGGTAGGGTTTCTTGAGATCTTGTAAATCCCCCTTGAAATGATGAATCTAAGGTTTAATAGATGATTTATGTGTTAATTTGAAGGATTTGAAGAAGTATTTACAAGGTTGGAGAAGCATTGTGGATTTGAAGTGATTTTGGGGTTTTGAAGGAGTTCTT
>CM040965.1:43814648-43835568 GCA_022985045.1 Macadamia tetraphylla
TTTTGCACGGGGTGTAGGCCAAGACCATGGAGGATAAGGTAGGGAGAACAATCCTCACACTGGATGTGGAAGAGAACAAATCCATTTCGGATATGGGTAACTCCTCCAAGGCATACCATGGATCGTGCAGTTCTGCCTATGTATAGGCAGCCCTATAGACCATCTCGCTACCCTTCTAGACTAGCTCGGTGGTTGGGCTCCACATCTTCTCGCCTCAACACTAGTGTGGCACCTACACGCAGGCCGCCGACCTCCATCTTCAACGGGTTAAGTGTAGGGCCCCGCCCGCCTCGACGCTCGTAGATCCGTTGTTTTAACCGCCATTCATATGGGCACTATGCAAAAGACTTGTCGGGTCCGACAGCCTTGCCTCACATTCTCGCATCGACCTCCCTTAACTTGGGAAATCAACCAGGAAGGATGTATGCCCTATCATGAGGAAGTTGAGGCCAGATGTATGGTAGCAGTACATTTTAAATTTAAGAAATTTCTTATGTTAATTATTGATGACCTCTGAAATTATATACATTGTTACACTAGGTGTCCTATCCATATCGGGCATACCATCTATGTTTTATTCTATTCAGAGCTACACATTCATTCGTATCAAGAGATTTGTCGAGAAACTTGGGATGCCACCTAGGATCCTAGATCATGGAATGATTGTTAGTATGCCCTCGGTAAAGTTACAGTTGAAGGAGGTGTATGGGCCGTGCCAGGAAATTAGTGGGAAGAACTTTGATGCACAACTCATTAAGTTCAATATGAGAATTTTGATGTTATACGGCATGGATTGGTTGTCGGCTCATCGAGCTAATGTGATGTGTCTAAAAGCTGATTAGGGTGACTGATGACGAAGGAAGAGAATTGGTATACCGAGCAGATAACATGAAACGTGTGAGGAAGGTCCTTGTCTCCACTCTTCAAGCGGAAAATTTGTTGGAAAATGGATGTCAGGGCTACTTAGCATCGGTACTTGATGTTGATGCAAGAATTACACCTCTAGAAGAGGTAAAGGTGGTTAAAGAGTTTCGCGCCTTCCCGATGATCCGATGCATTTACCACCGATAGAGAGTTGGAGTTTGCTATAGATTTGACTTGGAGCAGCTTCAGAATTTTAAGGCTCCGATGGATGGCACCAGTGAATTGAAGGAGTTGCGATCGCTTGCAAGAATTATTGGAAAAGGGTTTATTCGCCCAAGTGTTTCACCTTGGGGTGCCCAAAATTGTTTGTCAAGAAGAAAGATGGCACTTGCATGTGCATTGATTACCGAGAGTTGAATAAGCTAACCATTAAGAACCGTATCCATTGCCACGCATTGATGATTTATTTGACTAACGCAGGTGCAAGAGTATTTTCAAAGATAGACCTTAGATCAAGGCTATTATCACTAAGATAAAGAGCAAAGGGCATCCCCAAGATAGCGCTTAGGACTCGGTATGGTCACTATGAGTTCCTAGTGTTATCTTTTGGGTTCACCAATGCACCGGTGACATTCATGGATTTAATGAATCGAGTATTTCACGATGTCCTCGATAAATGGGTAATTATTTTTATTGATGACATCTTGATCTACTCAAGCGTAAGAGGAGCACACCCAACATTTGAGAATGGTGTTACAGAGGTTGAGAGAACAACGATTGTTTGCCAAATACAGAAATGTGAATTTTGGCTTGAGCAAGTTGAATTCTGGGGCACGAGTGTCTAAGGCCGAATCGAGGTGGATCCGATAAGGTGAAAATAGTAGTAGAATGGAAAAGCCCTTTAAAAATGTCACTGAAATTAGAAGCCCTTGGTTTACTGGGTACTACCGCGCTCATTGAGAATTTTTCCCAATCTTAGCACCAATGACTAAATTAACCAAAATGGTGTGAAATTGACTAGGTAGAGGAATGTGAGAAGAGTTTCCGAGAATTGAAGAAGAGGTTGGTGTCGGCTGTTGACCATCCTCAAGGCACGGGTGGAATGACAGTATACACTGATGCTTCCAAAGTTGGTTTGGGTTGTGTTCTCATGCAACGCGGTAAGGTAATAGCGTATGCATCCCGACAACTAAAGGAGTATGAGAAGAACTACCCCACTCATGACTTGGAACTAGCCGCAGTCATTTTTGCCCTTAAGATTTGGTGACATTATTTGTATGGGGAGAGGTGTGAGATATACAGCAATCATAAGAGGCTTAAGTACTTTTTCACCCAGAAGGATTTGAACATGAGGCAGAGGAGATGGCTTGAGCTCAAGAAGGATTATGACTGGACATTCAATATCATCCCGCAAGGTTAATGTAGTGGCGTATCGCTGAGTCGGAAGCACAGCTGGTCACTTCATGCTTAGCAGCACCCACCACTTGTGCAGGGGGCTACACTAATGGATGAAGCTCTTATATGAAGGAGCAACCTTAGAATTGGAACGCCAACAGAGAACCTTAAATGGTTGATCGTATCCTTGACCTCTACAGGGGCATCCGACTATTAGGCAAGAGGTAATAATAAACAACCTTTGGATCCCGAATTGCGGATCGAGCTAAGGTTCAAGATCAAACAATGAAGGACCCAAATTTTGTTTTAGTCGGTGATGGGGCATTGATGTTTCGAGGCGATTGTGTACCGATGATTTGATATACAAGACAAGATAGTGAGAAGCCCATAGCTCGAGTACTCACTCCACCCAGAAGCACAAAGATGTACAAAGACCTCAAACAAAGTTATCTGTGCCAAGCATGAAAGTCACAATAGCTCAGATGTGGCGACTTGTCTTACATGCCAAAAGTAAAAGCTGAGACATCGACCTTATGGTACTCTTCAGCCACTCCCAGCATGTAATGGAAGTGGGAAAGGATTACAATGGACTTCCACCGGACTACCATGTACACCTAAGGGGATGGACGCGATATGGGTGATCGTTGATCAGCTTACTAAGATTGCTCATTTCATTCCCATCAAGACCAAGTTCTCTATGGCCAAACTAACACAACTTTACAAGGATAACATAGTGCGCTTGCATGGAGTGCCAGTGAGCATTGTATCAGATAGGGACCCAAGGTTCACTTCCAGATTTTGGAAAAGCCTCCAGTGTGCCTTGGGATCACAGTTGAATTTGAGTACGCTTCCACCACGATCGATGGTCACGGAGCGAACCATACAGATGTTAGAAGACATGCTCGTGGCATGTACAATGGAAATGTGTGTAGTTGGGAAGAATATATACCCTTATGGAGTTTGCCTATAACAACAGCTATCAAGCTACAATTGGGATGGCTCGTATGAGGCATTATATGGGAAGTGCGAACTCCTTTGTATTGGGATGAGGTAGGTGAACGTCGAATGTTAGGACCTGAAATGATACAGATGACTTGTGACAAGGTCGACGTTATTTGAGAACAGATTAAAGCAGCTCAGTCCCGTCAAAAGAGCTATGCAGACACCCGAAGAAAAGATAATGAATTTCAACTAGGAGAAAAGGTATTTCTCAAGATCTCTCCTACTAAAGGGTTGCAAAGGTTTCACAGAAAGGGGAAGTTGAGCCCAAGATACATTGGACCATTTGAGATCTTAGCCCGAGTTGGCTCAGTAGCCTACATGCTTGCTCTGCCACCTTCGCTCGGGGATGTTCATAACGTATTTCATGTATCCATGCTGAAGCGATACGTTTATGATCCCTCCCATGTATTACCCGTGGAACCGGAATACCTAGAAGCTGACATGACCTATACAGAGCAGCCAGCTGAAATCTTGGACCGAAAGGTGAAGACCCTTCACAACCGCTCCATTTCCTATGTAAAGGTGCGATGGACTAATCATTCACTTGAAGAAGCATCTTGGGAGAAAGAGGATGAAATCCAAGCCAAGTACCCTCATCTCTTTGAACAACCAGGTTTGCCAATTTTGAGGACGAAATTTTCAAAAAGGGGGGGTAAATGTAATACCCTACTTCTTAAACCCGGTCTGATTACACGGTTGACCCGGTTTAACCATGTAGGACCCGAATGAGAGAGTTAAAGCGGATCCTTATGACTATGATGGCAGGGTGACTTTAACACCGGGCCCGACAAGTCCGAGCTAGTGCTGGAGAGACGAGGTGTACCCAAGCCGGTACATGCACCTATCACAAGGCCATGTACGGATAAAGAGTGTATGTAGTCAGATATTAAGCATACATATATTACATTGTATGCCAAGAGTGAGATTCGTGCCGAGGGCCGAATTTGGTCAAAATCCCAAGTTTTGCCCTCGAGTGGGGACGTGGGCGATCCACCCACCGAAATGACCCACCCATGTGAATTACTTAGTTATTTAAGAAGTATATATATAGCATTTATGTTTTTCTTTTCTTTTCTCATTTATGACACTCGGACGTTGGTGAGAAGAGTAAAGAGGAGAGAGAAAAGAAAGGAAAGAAGAAGAGAAGAGAAGGAAGAGGAAGAAGAGATGGATTTCAGCGGCCGAGGCTTGATCTTCCCATTCCGACGCCGGAAGAGTGATCCCCAACACTAGATCTACGTTTAGAGGTGAGCAAAGGCTGGGTTCCTTAAGCTTTCACCATACCCAAGTAAAAACCCTTGATTTGGGTAGGGTTTCTTGAGATCTTGTAAATCCCCCTTGAAATGATGAATCTAAGGTTTAATAGATGATTTATGTGTTGATTTGAAGGATTTGAAGAAATATTTACAAGGTTGGAGAAGCATTGTGGATTTGAAGTGATTTTGGGGTTTTGAAGGAGTTCTTGAGCAAAGAAGGTAAGATGGCTTTCCATTCCTTAAATCTAATCTAGATCTAGGTTAGAACCATCTTATGAGACCTTGAATGTGTGAAGAATGGGTTTGGAAAAGCCCCATTTGAATCCCCAAAGGTTGCGGGAAGTTTGGAAAGACACAGAGCTTTCGCCAAGACCGTGGGCTGCACGTGGGCCATTTGGCTCGCTCAGGCACTGCCGAGAAGGGACCTCGGCCCAACCGGTGGGCCCAATAGGTGAGCCCAACCGGTCAGGCGATCAGGCTCCGGGCCGTGTGGACCAACTTCCGACGGTCCGGCCGGTGGGTCCTGACTGGGTCGCAGTGGGTCGTCCACCCACCCGAGAGGTTCCGAACATGATTTTTACGTCCGATTGGACCCAAAACGGACGTGTGACCTTCTTTAGGATTCTAAACATGATCTTGTCATTGGATCGTGTTAATCTTGTTTCTAAAATAGTGAAATACTAACCCCGCTCACTCATGATAGGTTCACCAAATCTCACGCTTCCCGCACCGGATCTCACCCGTACCGAACGTGAGTCCTTGTACACTACAGGTAAGTGGGGAGAGGACGTTTGGCCTTATTTCAAGGCATTGTTTGGCATTCATTTGATTGTATCTAGTCTAGCCATGCCATCATGAAAATGCTATGTAGATTAGTCATCCTCATAATGTTATGCTTGGGTGTTGTGTTTATTTTCTAAATGCCAAGTGATGATATGCTTATGTGATGAATGTTGACATCATTGTGCATGATGCATTAATAGACTAGATGCCGTAGTCGGCTTGAAAACGAGTGCATTGGTGGCCCATGGTATGGGATGCGGTGGCACTATATAATCGTACTATTGTCATATAGGAGCATGCGGTTTAGGATTATCACTTTCCCGTGCTACGACCCTTCCCAACAGGGGTTAAGGTGTTGGGTTACCATTTGGGGGGAAGCGTGGTCGCGTTTCAGTCACTGTGGCGGTTAGACATTACGCCCGGCTGGTCATTAGGACAGTCGACAACCCCGGTGGTATATTCAAGAGGGTCAATCGTACTGCTTTTAAATTGCTAGAGTCAGCACCTTTAAATTTTAGTCATTTATTTTATGTTGAGAGCCGGTGGTCGGTATGTTTTTTATTTTTTTCGAGTACTCACGGTGGGCCTTCTCCGACAGTCCTATGGGCGTATCGCGGGATGGAGTTCGTGGCTCGTACCTTGAGTATACGCGCATTGTGGTTGTAGTAGCACTAAACCAAGGACTTAGTAATGTTGCTTAGGTGGATGTGATTGAAAATGTAATGCATAGCATATAGTGCATATGGTTGTGCTTTGTTGTGTGGACTGCGGTGTGGTCCATCTTTCCACTTACTGAGCTAGTGAGCTCATCCCACGTGTGCACCACTTTTAGATGATTTTGCACGTCATCCATCTGAAGAGCACGGGGTGGGTCCCACAGTTGAGTTCTCTGAAGAGGACTGGTGGGCCCTTGAGGAGTTAGAGCACGGCACTGATTGCTCGTGCGAGAGTTGTGCTGCGTGACCACAGTTCTGATACTGAGCTGAGCTCCACTTTTGATGCCGAGCTGAGCTCTACCTTGTGATGCCGAGCTGGGCTCAACCTTTGATACCGAGCTGAGCTCTAGGCTTGATACCGAGTCGAGCTATATACTCTAATTTTTGATGATTTCTTTTATGTACTTGATATGTGAATTATACTCTTATTGTGTAAATATCATGCCTTCGGGCCCACATGTATTTAACTATTGTATCACAATTCGGGTATCAAGTATTATGGGAATATTCACAGGTAAACCAAGTCTTCCGAATTGATGAGCTCTTTCTTAGTTGTGTGTATGTGGTGGAATATTGATCATGATCTCGGCAGTTTGGGTTAACGGTGTTAACCTGATCCCTGCCGGTGAACGGGTGTGACACTAATCCCTTCTCAACCAAGGATGAGATCCCAATAATTCTAGGAAGATCATTCTTGGCTACCAGTAATGCATTAATCAATTGTCGGAATGGTTTCCTAAGATTATCTTTTGGTAACCAAACTGTTGAGTTTAACATGTTTAGGATTGGCAAGCAACCACATATAGAAGAAGAGATCAATATGCTTGAGGATTTTCTATATTTTTTTAATGATTTA
This sequence comes from Macadamia tetraphylla, assembly GCA_022985045.1. NCBI lineage: Eukaryota > Viridiplantae > Streptophyta > Magnoliopsida > Proteales > Proteaceae > Macadamia > Macadamia tetraphylla. The sequence continues at coordinate 43,821,521 of CM040965.1, forward strand.
GTTACCAACTTTGATATTGATTTTGATTTAGAATTCCAAGAGTGTATGGATGAGTTGGATGATGACAGTGAAAATTTCTTTTCTGAAGTCTTGAGTCTTCACACACTTATGGAGCCCTTAGGACCCCTTTCCAATTCCATTCCCAAACCTTCCAAAGTTGAGCCCCCTAAGCTAGATCTTAAGGAGTTACCATCTAATTTGAGGTATGCTTTCCTAGGGCCTGACCAGACTCTTCCTGTAATAATTTCTTTAAATTTGACTTCTAACGAGGAAGAGGAGTTACTTAAAGTGTTAAAAGATAATAAGGAAGCCCTAAGTTGGACCATGACTGATATCAAGGGTATAAGCCCTTCCATTGTGCAACATCATATACATCTTATGGAGGATTCCAAACCATCCACGGAATCCCAAAGAAGAGCTAATCCAGTGATGGAAGCCATTAAGAAAGAGATCCTAAAGTACTTGGATCATGGAATAATTTATCCTATTTCTGAAAGCCAATGGGTAAGCCCAGTTCACGTAGTGCCTAAGAAGTCTGGTGTGACTGTAGTTCCTAATACCAATAATGAGTTGATCCCTACCCGTGTCCAAACAGGATGGCGTGTGTGCATTGACTACAGAAAACTTAATGTGGCAACCTGGAAGGACCACTTCCCATTGTCATTAATTGATCAGATGTTAGAGAGGTTAGCTGGATATGAATACTATTGTTTTCTTGATGGATATTCTGGCTATAACCAAATCTCAATTGCTTTAGAGGACCAACATAAGACCACTTTTACATGCCCATATGGAACATTTGCTTAGGCGTATGCCCTTTGGGCTTTGCAATGCCCCTACTACGTTCCAACGATGTGTGATGAGCATTTTTTCTGACCTGGTCGAAAAATTCTTAGAAGTATTTATGGATGACTTTTCAATTCATGGGAATTCCTATTCTGAATGTCTTCATCATCTTTCCCTAGTTTTGAAAAGGTGCATATCTAAGAATTTGGTTTTGAATTGGGAGAAATGCCATTTTATGGTTAAATCTAGTATTGTTTTAGGCCATGTAATATCCAAGGAGGAATTAAGGTAGATAGAGCCAAAGTGGATTTAATTGATAATTTACCACCTCCTCAATCATAAGGATGTCCGGTCTTTTCTAGGGCATGGGCTTCTATAGAAGGTTTATTAAGAACTTTAGTCAGTTAGCCCGACCCCTCACTTCATTACTTACCAAAGATCAAACTTTTGAGTTTTCTAAAGAGTGCCTAGAATCCTTCAAACAACTTAAGAAGGAGTTGACCAATGCACCCATTGTTCAACCACCTGTTTGGACTGAACCTTTTGAACTGATGTGTGAAGCTTTAGATTTTGCCATAGGAGCAGTTTTAGGTCAAAGGATTAATAAGTTACCCACTGTCATTTATTATGCTAGTAGGACCTTAAATGATGCACAACTCAATTATACAACAACTAAAAAAGAATTTTTAGCGGTTGTGTTTACATTAGAAAAGTTTCGGTCTTACTTAGTTAGTTCACATGTGGTGGTGTATACTGATCATTCTGCTCTCAGATACTTAGTTCAGAAGAAGGATGCCAAAGCTCGTCTCATTAGGTGGGTTTTACTTTTGCAAGAGTTTGATTTAGAAATTAGGGATAAAAAAGGAGTTGAAAACCTAGTTGCAGACCATTTATCCCAGCTTCCCAATTCCTTGACTGTCGATTCTCCAGTTAATGAGAACTTTCCAGATGAAGCATTATTTGCGTGTCCAGTGAACCATGGTTTGCCGACATTGTCAACTTCTTAGTTTCAGGTGTGACTCCGGATCACTGGTCCACCCAAGATAAGTATAGATTTCATTCCCAAGTTAAGCACTTTTTCTGGGATGATCCTTATTTGTTTAAGATATGTCCGGATCAGATTATCCGACGATGTGTTCTTGATCATGAGCAACATTCTGTTATCTCTTTTTGTCATGATCATGCATGCATGTGGTGGACACTTTGGACCTAAGAAGACTGCCACAAAGGTTCTCCAATGCGGATTTTATTGACCCACTCTTTTTAGAGATGCTTTTGATTTTTGCAAGGCTTGTCCCGCTTGCCAGTCTTTTGACCGTATCAATAAGAGGAACATGATGCCTCTCAACCCTATTTTAGTAATTGAGATCTTTAATGTATGGGGCATCGATTTTATGGGACCATTCTCTAATTCCTTTGGGAATTTGTACATACTTTTGACCGTTGATTATGTTTCTAAATGGATAGAGGCCATACCTTGTAAATCTAATGACCACAAAGTGGTGGTCCAGTTTCTCAAAGAGAACATTTTTTCCTGCTTTGGTGCACCACGTGCAATAATTAGTGATAGGGGTACTCATTTTTGTAATCGACCTTTGAAAAAGTATGGGATCACCCATAAGTTATCTACCCCTTATCACCCCCAAACTAGTGGCCAAGTGGAGGTGTCTGATAGGCAGATCAAACAAATCTTGGAAAAAACTATTAATCCCAACCGTAAGGATTGGTCCTTTAGGCTCATTGATGCCTTGTGGGCCTATCGGACTGCATTCAAGACCGACCTTGGTCAGTCTCCCTACCATTTGGTGTATGAAAAAGCTTGTCACTTACCAGTTGAGTTAGAGCATAAAGCCTTTTGGGCCATCAAGAAGCTCAACTTTGATTTGTCTGATGCGGGAATTCACCTAGGCTCCAACTATCTGAGTTGGAGGAACTGAGGAATGATGCCTATGAAAGTTCTAGGATTTACAAGGAAAAGACCAAAGCTTTCCATGATAAGCACATTCTGCGTAAATCTTTTACAATTGGTGATAAGGTCTTATTGTACAACTCTCGATTGCATCTTTTTCCTGGTAAACTTAGATCCCGATGGGATGACCCTTTTATTGTCCATAATGTACATCCCCATGGGGCTGTGGAGATTTTGAATCCAAGAACAAGGGTAATTTCAAAAGTTAATGGTCAGCGTTTAAAACCGTTCCTTGAGTTTCCTAATACTAGTAGTGAAGAGGTCATGGATCTCCATGAACCTCTTTACACTGATGACTAACTTTTAATCAGGTATGACCCCCTTGCATTGTCTTTGCTTTTAATTATTTCCATGCATTGAGGACATTGCATGACTTAACTGTGGGGGAGGGAAACCAGTTTTTGTTTTTGTTTTTTTTCACTTTGTTTTGTTTGTTTTTCTTTTTAATTTTTAAGCTTGCTAAGGATGAAGTCCTTCTTTGGCTTTTGGCTAATGATCAGACCATTCAGTTGCTTGATGTATGAAAATAAAAGTTTTGATTAAGGTACCCATTTTGAACGTATAAAAATCCTATTGAGAAGAAAGAAACAAGCATGTGTCTTGAGATGGGACTTTCTTTTGAAAAATAAGAGACCCCTGTTTTATGGTGATGGACCATATGTAAGTCTGTGGCTTCCTTGTACTTTTGATTTGGAGTTGAGACCTTCTTTTTAATTTGGCATGGGTTGACAAATGCACAATTTTAAATGAAATGTGAAATGTGGTATAAAGAAGAATAAGAGTTGATTCCTTAGAACTAGCAGGCATTGCGCTCGGAGCGTGGTGTCTTGATCGAAATTCCTTGGGAGGAAACTTCTGAAGAAATTCTAGCATCACTGTCTTTGTGGGCATATGCAAAAAAGCGAAGCTACATAGTAACTTGGGTGTCTGGTGTTTGCTCCACCATGTCATTCATGCCAAAAGTAGTGGAGTAGAATAGAGTTTATTAACAAAAAAAAAAAAAAAGGAGAAAAAAATATGCAAATGTCATTAATGCTTGGTAACATGTTTGGTCAAAAACACTCCAACACCTTAGTTATTGGTTCCCTATTTCTTCACAAGTGGTTTTGCCTTAAGAAAATGATGTTTTGGAAGAGACGAGGTGAGTTCCAAATTAAGAAATATGCTAGTGCCTGGAATTGATAAAGGGTAATAAAAGTTTAAGTGTGGGGGTCCCTTGTAAGAGAAATTATCTTTGCTGCGGATCGGTATGACCCTTACCTTTAGCCAAGGTTGGGATTTGTTTATTCTGAATTTTGGGTGTATATTCACTGTAAATACCCACGAGATACAACTCGTCCACTAGGGGTGACCTAGGGGTTTAAAGGCTTGTTGCACATGCTAAGTGCAACCGTGATTCCTACGAAAGTGAGTTAGGTTTTTTGCCTTTATTCTTTTTCTTTTTGTTTTGCTCGAGGACTAGCAAAGTCTAAGTGTAGGGGAATTCTGATGAGTACATTTATGTGTGAAATCTAGGATAGTAAATCATGCATTTTACATATTTAGAATGGAGCTACCTTGGGTTTTACTCTCTTTTGCAGGTTTTATACTTTCAATGCCTTAAGGAATATCGGGCGCTATATCTCCAATTTTACACGTAAAGAGGTCCTATTTCTTTTCATGGTTGCGAAGAGGATGGAATTTGAGCAATATGGATGTGTTCAATTAAAAGTACACATTCGTTTGGTCAACGTACAAATGATTATTCTTTTCGGGCCAGAAAAAGAATAATGGATTATAACTAAACCGAGATGCAGAACCAGCCCATTTGCAGTTGTCCCAGAGGTACAAGGAATATTTCAAATGCCAACAAAGATCGATGGACCACATCCTTAAGTGATTGAAGATTTATTTTGGTAACAACAACTACCTAGTATAGTTGGTGAGCTATCGTGTGCAAAATTTCCTTGCTCACAAAGAGGTCTCAAGTTCAAATCTCATGGTTGTTTTTTTTTAGAGAATTTTGTTAAAGATTTCCTGTTTTTCACTCACTTAAAGCACTAAGGGCATGGAGGGGATTTCCACATCAAATTAGAAGCAAGGAAAATCATGGAAGGGTTCTTGCGCAAGAAGAAAAAAAAAGGAAAGAAAAAAAAGGGAGAAAAAAAGATTGTCCAAATCTTCTCTCTCCTCCACATCATCACCAAAAGATTGCCCAAATCACACAAAGCAAAAGGAAAATCGTCCCTTGGAGGGAGAAAAAGAAGATAAATAAATTAGAAAAAAAAGGAAAGAAAATAAGCAAACAAATTATAGGAAATTTCTCAAAGTTTATTTCTCTCTTCTCTCTCCTCCACCTTAGCACTTTTTGTCTCAAAAGATCTTACAACCAATTGTGGGTTTCTCCCTTTTAGGAAAGAGAAATTAGTTACCTTACCTCCACATTCCCTATAAATACAACTCATGTAAGAGGAGGGGAGACAATTCATTCTTCTTCTAGTTTTTTTTAGTTGCTCTCTCTTTCTCTTGCTCTTTCTTTAGTTTTAGTTCTTCTTTATCTTTTCTTTAATCACTTTTGTAATAGCTTTTTTTATTTCAATTAATGCAAGTACTCTTTTATTTTTATTCAGCCCTTTTATGTTTATGATTTATGCAATTGAGTTGTAATTTTTTAAGTTATAGTTCTAGGCTTAGATCTAGGTGACAAGATCACGAGCCGTGGAGCAATTTTTTTTCAAGATTGTTTTCTCTAGTACTAGAAATTTTAGATTTGGTTTATTCTAGATCTGATTTTTAGTACTGGTAGTATCTCAAATCGATCAAGTTTTCAGTTCGAGGGTTGAAGTTCAAGTAAGTAGGCTCCTTTAGTAGTCTTCTCTCCCCTCTCATTCCCTCTTCTGACTACCCTTTCTTTCTTAATTTAGGATTTTAATTTCAGTTGTTACATTATTGCTATCCCTTTCCCCCAAGGTTCATGGCTGGTGTATGTGTTGGCTTTGCCCCTCCTAGCCATAGAACCATCAATTTATTGATTTTATTTTAATTGTCTCCCTTTCCCTAAAGCCAAGTAGAGTAACCCTTATAAGAGTGACTCTCTGGTCAAGTAGGGAAGCTCATATTATGATGCATCCCTCGGGCTAAGTAGAGAAACCTACTTGTGAGTCTCTCTCTAGCTTTCTCTCATTTCTTTTATTTTATTTTTATTTCAGCATTCTTTTTCATTTTTTTTTAATTACGTGGGTTGTTTATTTTCACTTATTTATTTATTTAATTTTAATTGTGTGGTTTGCGTCTTTAAATTCTTAGATGACGAATGGTTAGGACGTTATTTTAGATACATATGTTTAGGACAGTAATTAGAATTAGATCACAACCATTAATTGGTTCACTTTCGCATTATTAAAAGAAATAAAAAAATAAAGTGGCTGCTCTCCCTGTGTTCGACCCGTAGCTACACTGATCCGTACACTTGCGGTTACATTTTAAATCTCAAACAACTCCATTGACAGCTGTTTGTCAAGAGATAAAACAGGGCTAGTGTTGGGCCTACCACGGGTGAAGACTCGAGTCAGCACGTGGCTTCTATGGAGATATTTTAGAAGTATCTTATCTTTACAAGTCCCCTTCAAAAAGCTAATTCCATCATTTAAGTTGGCCCACTCAAGTAGTGGTCCCAAAAGTTATGTCCCAGCTCCTAATTTTGGTTTGAGAAATCAGTATCATCGTTTGCCACTAATGGGAGACATGCAACCCTTCGATCTGCACTATTCTGTGTAATATGCTACGGAGAATCTGTATCAGGATGTGTGTTCAAACTAAGGATGTGAATTTGTAATCGAAACTATTTATTGAAATCGAATCGATCTATTTACATAGAAAACGTAAAATCGTTTAGTAAATGGTGCAATTATGCTTTCAAGTTTCAAGTCGATTAGCTAAATGGGTCGGGTTGGTTTTAACCGTGAAACCCATTGGTTTCAAACCGAATTGAAACCGTTTAAATCAAACCATTTAAAACCGTTTAAACCAATCCGATTAATCCGTATAACAATTAAATAAAGCAGAGGGCAATAATCCGTATAACAATTAATAATTAAATTAAATACACATCCTGCTTTGGTATGATTTATTACAATTCAGTTCAAGTTTAGGCTTTAGATCATGAACTAGTAATCCATATATGTTAGTATGTTATTATGTTATCATAGATGGGGTATTTTGACTGAACCACCTGTCATTTTAATATTTTATGCTATAGAAGGCTGGATTTGGATGTTGTATAATATTAGTTCTAAATGTTTGAGAATGGCCATGCAAAGAAATAGCACTAGATTATCAAATTAAGACATACCATCGTTAATATAGAATCTCTTATTTGTGGTTGCCAATTATTTTTGGGTAAGCTTGTGCTCTTCAGTTTAGAGATGGTCGCCAGTTATAACAAACCGATTGTGAACCGTTTTACAAAATGTATGAAATAAACCAAAATTGAAACCATTTAAAACCGTGAAACTGACACCGTTTAGAAACCGTGGAAATTGAAACCGTTTACAAAATGGTCACCGTTTCAGAAAGTGGAACCGTTTAGTAAATAGTGCGGTTATGGTTTTAATCAAATAAATGTGAACCGAATCGATCCACACCGTTTAAATCAAAACCGAACCGATTAACACCCTTAGTTCAAACCCTTGCAGCGGTGGATGGTGTTGGAAATGTTGGATATTAAAAGAATCGGAGAGGAGCCCTTTGGTGTATAATGTCTTGTATTCAGTGTAGTTTAATTCAAGGAGTACTGGTGTAGTCCGTTTGAATTTTTTATTTGAAGGAAATTTTATAATTTTCGACATTAGACTTTTTCGCTATATATTTATAATTAGATTTACTTTCTTTGGAAGTAATTTTGAGAAGTGTGAGGACGAAATATTGCGGAACCTGGTAAATCCGAACCATAGTTCTATCCAAGTGGCCAACAACTAGTATCAAAGCCTAGGGTTTCTTTCTTTGTTATAGTGAAGGAAACCAGGCGACGATGTTCAACCCATGAGAGAGAGAGAGTGAAAGAAACCCCAAAGTGAACAAACATGAAATCAGGCGGGTCTCATGATAGAGTGCTGCCGATGAGATCAATTCCGGTTCTTTTCCAATTCCTCAAACCATGTTCTCCCTTCAATTCGTTCTCCTTTCATAAAGTCTACAAGGTTGGAGTGTGGGGGAATATGGTCTGAGAAATATTCACAATAACATTGGGTTGAAGGTTTAATTGCACCAATTTCTTATCTAAATGTGCCTGAAACTTCTCTCCAAAAATTAACCCTCAGAATTTGTAAATGAAGACTCAGGGAGGAAAGCATGGGGGAAAACCAAATCCCTTTTAAATGTAAAAATATTTCAGATAAGTACATGACACTGGTAATAGATTTAGAAAGGAAGCTAAGAAGGTCCATCCAACAAACAAAGACCTGAAAGCAAAAATCACACATTGGAATACTAGAAAACAATAGACACACATTGGATTACTAGAAAGCAAAAGACATTGGCAGAGTGGCCTTGGAGCCAAAGAGGAGGCCGATAGCTTATGATAAGAGCCTCACTTTTCCTAGTCAAATTCGATCAGCAATGTAGCTCAAAAGTGCATTGATGGGCTTACTGGTATCAATATCAATGTTATCCTTTCAATGTTTAATCTTAATTCGGGCCAAATAATCAGTAGGAATCCAAGCAAAGCTAAGAATTGCTTGTGTGTTGCCATTGACTTCAGGGTCATTCAATTCCTGGGCTTTCATCACCCACTTAGGGTGGTAAGTCACCTGGTACCATGCTGATGCCTTCTGTTCATACATGGCATTCTTCTCATCATTAGTGAGTTGTTGGAAGTCCTCATCCATGTTCTCAAAAACACATCTAAATTCCTTTCTGAGTGCATTGTAGGCACCATTGAGCCTCTCTTTCAGCTCCTGTTGCTTCTTGCTCATTGGCATGGACCATATGTGTCCTGTAACCACCTCTTCCTCCCGGTTAATGCTGTACTGGGCTAGAAGAGCCCTCAGGTGCCCATCATACATGCACTTTTGATTCCAGGCATCAATGACGAAGCCTGCAGAACCTGGAATCTCAAGATCTGGATCAAAAGGAATGTCTTCAGGTTTCAGCTTTGAATTTGCTGCCATTTCTTCATCGGGAGCATCTAGGATATAGCGATATAGTCTTCCCAAGATCTTTTCCGACTTGTATGACACGTTCTCACCCTTGCCCATGAAGTCTCGATAAATTTTTGGTTTTAGTGGGTGGGGCAAGCTAACAAGCTTTCCGGTTTTCAGGAAGTCTACTGCTGTGGCTGCAAGCTCTGCTAGTTCAAGGCATTTCCCATCTAAGGCTCCATCTTTACTCAAGTCTGCATGCACCACATGAGCATTGCAGATCTTGCCAGTTCCGCTGTCACCATGGGCTCCATGAAAAAGTTAATTATGTCCTGTTACAGAAAAACCCAATACAACCATGAGAGAGTTTTGTTAAGTTGCAGTGCTAATAATAGGTATAGCAAGTGATCAGGTAAATCATTCCACTTCCTGGTATGCATCAGCCAATACTCAATTAAGGAGTTAAAACTCATCCCATGAGCTTGAGTTTAGCTCTACTATGTGGAATCCCATGTGTTTAGCTTTAAGAGTATTGTAGCAAATTGCTTAGGTTTTGATATTTCTCAATCCCAGTTAGATGGCATCTTGACTTGGCACAACATGTATTATAGGCATCACTCTTTCTCTATCTGGATTGTCTTATTCAACACTATGAAGTATGTCCTTTAGTCACAAAATATTAATGCCCTAGATACTCCATGCAACCAAGTACTCTATTTCGGACAATGCAATTGCAAACTAAGTCAAAGATAGTATTGGTCTCCCCCAGATATTGCTGAAGGCCTTGCATTGCATTCACTTATTTGATGGACCGTGGATAATTGCATCTTCTACTTGGTATGCTTTTCTGATTGCTTGCAGGTGGTCAATGATATCAATAGTGATTCAGATTCGGCCTCCGCTGAACTCTAGACTATTGTTCGAGATATCTCTTTATTAGCTTCTCATTTTTTAGGATTTCGAGTGTCAGGATTTTTATGTGGGCTTAACTGATACCGATTGATCCATTGGGCCCAATTAATTATAGACCCACTCTGATTAGGAAACTCCTAGCTCTTTCCATTGTGAGAGTGGAATAGGGTTTTAGGGATTCTATTATAAATAGAATACTGACGGTCCTTGTAGCCATTACTTTACTTAATGCCTTATTGGTTTTGGGAGCACGGCTTTCTCACAAAAGCAAGTACACAGAAAGAGAGGAAACCCTAGAGTAAGAGGCTGCAGAAGATCTCAGTAGAAGGACTCCACTTGTGTAGTTCGTCATTGTCATCTTCATGGGAGTAATGTTTAACCACATGGGACAGAGGTTCATGATCTATGTTCATGGGACACAGGTACTTCTTTATTCCCATTTATGGTTCATGTCATGGATGTCTCATTGATTATTATAGATATGGTAAATCTATATGGTTATGTATTTTAAGATGAGAGTACTTTATTGTTCTTAGTTTAGGGACTACACCCATGATTAATCTTTTATGATTGGTTGATGATTTTTGTATTCTAAATACTATAGGGTTATTCATATGTTTAATATGATAAAGGATCCCAACATCGAGTTATTCATATGCTCATATTCTTACTACTAGGGCATGTCCTAACCCCCTTTTTCTCTTTGTACTTCTTAAATTTTCTTGTACAAAAAAAAAAAAAGTCAAGAAATTTCGGAACTTCCTAACCCCCACCATTTTAATATGATTGATATGAGATCGTAATACCATTATGCTTCTAGATTGACTTTCACATTGATATGAGATCGTAATTTCTCTCTATTCAGCAAGAGAAAGAAATTATCCTACAAACTCTAAAGTCTGAGGTGAGGGAACCGAAGGCTATATTATCCTCTTGCTATCTCTTCGCAGGACAATATTGTATTTCTTTATTCTCCTCCTTAGCTCTAGCCAATTGATCCATAATGACATGTCATGGATCTTTGATCTTAAAACTCTTATCTGAAATTCCTTCTAATACCCCCATTTTCCTATTGTTGTTTAATTATGAGATTACACCACTTTGCCTATTATAGACCATCCAGTTGTTCTATGTAGTGTGCTATTTATATTGATTCATCTAAGGAAACTGCTTGGACCTTTGGGGAAATTCTCACCGATGTGAAATATAGAATCCATCATCTATTGATGCTCATGTGCAATTCCTCATTGGTCTTTTGTGCCACCAGTCAATTTTCTCTCATATTTTTTAGTGGTGCCGGGTGAAAAATAGAAGTTCCATTTGCTGCACTCTCATTGATCCCTACGTTGTTGCAGGGATCATGCAACCAAGAGGCGATCTCTTGCCCTTATGTTATTAAGGTCATGACTCATGAGAGTAATTTGCTATCTTAGCGCGCTACACTGTGTTGCGCAAATCCAAGGATTGGGAGCACTAATGACCTATGGGTGTCAATCCTAAGTCCGCACCGGTAGGCCAGACTGAGCCCGACTCGCTTAAGTCCCGACTTGAATCAACCTGCCAGACATGTTTATTAAACAGTCATTCACGGTGCAGGCCATTAGCCCGTCGGGCGCCCAACCGACCCGACTCATTTAAGAAGCCCACTAGAACCGACTCATTTAGTGCGACTGGCCCGACCCCCTTAAAAAATGCCTAAATACCTATTTTACCACTAATACTACAAAATATGAGTAAAGAATATATAGACCTAAATATCCACATTCTAAATGGGACATTCAATTGTTAAAAAGAGTGTAATTCTTGCAACTTAGATTACATTTTAAAGACATGATTATATATATATATATATATATAATTCCTTTGGATCTTGTTAAATGGGACATTCAATTGTTATCAATTGTTCAATTGTTAAAGACATGATTCCTTTGGTTCCGGAATTGTGAATGTTATCCTCTAGTAGTTTTAAAGCTAATAGTTTAATCCTTTTAAAAAATAATTTTAGGGTAGGCCCGTTTAGAATTAAATAGGTCCGTAGCCCGTATAAGGCACGTTTAAGGTAGTCCGATTAAAGCCCAACACCAACTGGTCCGATTACAAACCGTACTATGCCCCCCCCAAATCTAGGCCCGTTTAAGTAAACGGGCGTTCATGGTGCAAGGATTTTACACCGTCAAGTCTAGTTAGCCCGACCGAGACCAACACAATCCGACCGATTGACACCCCTAGATGACCCATTCGGAATCAATTACCTTTCTTTTAACGAATTTCAGAAATGTTTCCTAGTATTATGCATCGCACTTTATTGTAAAAATGAAGTTGCGGAATTGAATAGTAGTCCTAACTCATGAAGATGGGCTTCCTAGTGATTGATAGAACAGGAAAATTTTTACAGTTTTTATGGATTGTTGATGATCATGTACACCGTGAAGTTTCTACTTACTACTGGAGAACCCGGAGATAAAGAGAGAACCAGAGGACTGATAAAGTAGTTTCTGAAAAGGATCGATCTGCAATGACTGAATCCATCGATTCTTCATCTTTTGGTTTTTCCAAGGTGACCATGTTGGATAGAGGAGAGAATCAGAGACATCAGGGAGAGGAAGCCAGGAAAGAAAGAGAGTCTGAGAGACGAAATCGAGGATGGTGATCGGCGCCCATCGATTCCGTTTCAATTGGCGGCCGGTTATGGTTGAAGCCTTAGAAGTTGGGAGTTTGACTCAACAAACTTGGCGATCTTACTACCAGAGGCAAGTTTCACTGAATTTTCTGCTCTTTTACTGATTAAAAAGAATGGAACAATAGCCAAAAAAATGAAGATCAAACTATCAAATATGAAACAAAATGTATACTGTTAGACTTAATAATAAAACAGATTCAAAAACCAATAATGGGAGATTGAACTTTAGGTATTCACAATAACACTGGGTTCATGGAATATGTGAACCTAGATGGACTGACATTCGAGAAGGTGTATAAGTCATAGCCGATTTTAACCTTATGGATTTGATGATTTAGTCATTCTAACCATTGGATAGAAAGGGAGTTTCTTAAATGAGTCAGATATCAAATTTAGTGTCCTGTTTCTACCGTATTTAATCTGTGTTTTTTACAGTTATCTCCATTGTTCACTTCTCTTCAATGAATTTGGGGTTTTCTGATAGTTTTTGAAACATTATTGTCTTGGAAAATATAGATTGGATTTCCAATCAATTTATTTGATTAAATAATTACATGGGTAACATGTCCACAAAATCTGAATGCCAATTAATAATGTCATGTTGGGGAAATAACTTATAACTTGGAATGGCTTCCTAGACTGTTGATCCGGTCCCTGCAACCGCAATTCTCGCCTTAAAGAAATACAATCTGTAGGTCCGTGATTGGTTTAAAAGCAAGATAAACAGCCTTAGAAAGGGTCATTTGGTTGAATTGGATGACTCAAAGTTTATATTTGGCATATCCAGGGAATTCTCATCTTTCCAAGTGTGAAATGACCAACAGGTACTGTCATGTTGGCAAAATGAACTGTTGGTGTGGAAAACCAAAAGAGCACTGTTGTGCCTGAAACCTCTCTCCAAAAATTAAACCTCAGAATTTGTAAACGAAGACTCAGGGTAGGAAATCATGAGAGAAAACCAACTCCCATTTAAATGTAATGGTAGTTCAGATAAGTACATAACACTGTAATAGATTTAGAAAGGAAGGTATCTCAGCTAAGGTCCGTACAACAGTACATAACACTAATAGATCTAGAAAGGAGGGTATCTAAGCTTAGAAGGTCTACACAACAGACTAAGAAAGTCAATACAACAGACTATGACCTGAAAACCTGAAAGAAAAAATCACACATTGGAATACTAGAAAGCAAAAGACATTGGCAGAGTGGCCTTGTAGCCAAAGACTTATGATGAGAGGCTCAATCTTCCTAGTCAAATTCGATCAGCAATGTAGCTCAGAAGCACATTGATGGGCTTACTGGTATCAACATCAATTTTATCCTTTTGACCTTTAATCTTAATTCGGGCCAAGTAATCAGCAGCAATCCAAGCAAAGCTAAGCATTGCCGGTTTGTTGCAGTTGACTTCAAGGTCCTTCAATTCTTGCGCTTTCAGCACCCACTCAGGATGGTAAGTCACCTGGTACCATGCTGATGCCTTCTGTTCATACATGGCATTTTTCTCATCATCAGTGAGCTGCTGGAAATCCTCATCCATGTTCTCAAAAACACGTCTGAACTCCTTCCTGAGTGCATTGTAGGCACC
>CM040965.1:43835668-43846427 GCA_022985045.1 Macadamia tetraphylla
TGGTTTTTTTTTTTTTTTTTATTTTTTACATCTGAGTAGTTCTTTCTCTTAAATATAAATTCAAGAATTAAAACACCTCAATTCCTGGTGGTGGCATCAACCATTTATTACATGTTTCAAAACATAGTCTAAGGGAAAATAAATAAAATCAATTCAAAATGTCTCATCTAACACCATTATTTAATATCTCATAGTAATGAAATTAATTGCCTCTATTATTAGAATATATAAAAGGACTATCATGTATCTTCTTCAGCATCTTGCTGCTCCTGGATTCCAGTGCAATCCATGCACTCACATACTCCATCATCTGTGTCTATGAGTGATAATAAAGGGGTGAGCTCGACAGCTCAGTGAGTCCAAGCATAGGATCAATATGCATTAACAAGCACATCTTACACATGGGAACATTATATGCAATATAACATTATAAACATTAACTTCATTTAGGTCTCTCTTTGTTCTACTACATGTGCATGCTTTGTAAGGTGAGGAAAACAACCATTGACCTGACGACTATCATTTCTTGCATTACCCGACTGAACACCACCAGGAGCCATTTTTCATTAACCCTGACTGACTGGATTGGGTTTGGATCATATGAGCTCCCCTTGTGGGAGTTCCTGATCTAATTTTGGAGTAAGGGTCCCATCCTTAGCCTTATTCTTGTTTTATCTTGGAGGATAGTGTAGATCTTATCCTCAGTTCTGTTTTGGTATCCTCATCCAACACCTAACCCCCCTGCTGGAAAGGGGTGCAGTTGGGGTCTGGTTTTGAAGCTAAAGGTCTAGGTATGGGAACATATTTTCAATTCTTTTATGCATGTCCCTAATGAGATTCTATATTCTATTATAGCATAGCATCACATTTATATAATATGGACATATGATACATATATGGCATGTCATTAATAAAAATGGTATGAGATGACATGATAAATTTTTTAAAACATCATAGCAAAACACATATTAACATGAGAGAAATTCTTATATCAATTCACATAATAATGTAAGAGGAATATCAACCATGTTAAGCCTATGAGTTTACTCACCTTGGTTTCTTGTATACAATTAATAGATCTTTAGCCCTCTTCTATAGAATGTACAGTCCCTAAATATGCTCACCTAACACATTATAAGGCGTTATAAGTCTCAATAAGGAACTTCCGTAATACTTGGCGAGAATCCTCTCATTGGCAGTTCCACTTCCTCTGGAGTAACATCTCCAGCCAAGGCCTGAGTGGATGACTCTCTTAACTGCAATCACATGTCACATAGTTAGTTGTAATGTCATAGAACTAATCTGGATAAGGATTCTTAGTCAATCAATGGGAGAATCAGCCCAAGTGGTCAAGGCAGAGGATTTTCCTGAGAAGGGATACTGTGAGGGTTTGCTCATTAGAGACCGAGGTGAGGGCTAGTCCGTGAAGGGCCAAGATGAGAGCTCGGCAAGACTGGGATGAGGCAAGTGCCCATCCATGAAGGGTCGAGGTGAGAGCTCGGTAAGACTGGGATGAGGCAAGGGCTCATCTACGAAGGGGCCAAGGTGAGAGCTCGGCAAGACTGGGATGAGTCAAGGGCTGAGGTGAGAGCTTGACAAGATGCGGATGAAGCAAGAAGGGGCCGAGGTGAGAGATCAGCAAGACTGGGATGAGGCGAGGCTGATCCGCAAAGGGTTGAGGTGAGAGCTCTATAGAACTATCATGTTACGTGTCGGACTGGTAGAAAAATATGGCACATCATAGTCTAAACCTTATCATGAAAATTTAGCTATCAAGAATGGTGTCACCTTATCTAATCTGGCCTCATAAATAAAACCCCTCTCTTGCTCTTTCTCTCTTTCTATGATTAGATCTGGCATTTCCTCACCCTTTGTTATACCCGTGCCCTGACCTGGTCTAATTTGAACTATTGTAATAGGTCTCGGATCGAAAGTGGGAAGTACAGTAGGATTTTGGCTCATGGCTACCCATTATCAAAGGAGAAGTGATGACCCCACTTGTTCATGCATTGCGTGCTAGTCCAACTGGAGGGGATTCGTACCTTCCAATTTCAGATGGTAAGTGACCCAACTCCCC
The DNA here is from genome assembly GCA_022985045.1 of Macadamia tetraphylla. Taxonomy (NCBI): domain Eukaryota; kingdom Viridiplantae; phylum Streptophyta; class Magnoliopsida; order Proteales; family Proteaceae; genus Macadamia; species Macadamia tetraphylla. Next base: position 43,837,746 of record CM040965.1, read on the forward strand.
CACACAAGAATCTTGACACATTGTAAAATTGTTGCAAGACCATGGGCATGGCTGAGGGCAACTACCCTTGCAAGACCAGCTGGTAGGCAGCAAGTAGTAAAGACAGTAGACTGTCTTGACCACTGAAAATATGCCATTGGAAATAGCATGGGCCTAAATCCGATGACTATTTTCAGTGACCAATTAGGTTGCTGGCTAGGCTCTGATACTTGTGGGACCCACCACCAGCATTGTGGATAGCCCCAGATGGTTCCAAAAGCTCCCCCACACCTTCCTCTTGATATGAGCACTTTACAGGTCAAAGTGGTCGAATCCACGTTCCCCAAAAATTGGATTAACCTGTCTAGACTAGACTCAGGCCAAACCAAAACAAGCCCTAAAGCCCAATTTGACATGTAAGTGGAAATGAGGAATTCATTTCCAAATTTCTCACTTGTGCAAATCATGGGAGAGGAAAGAAGAAGAGAAGAAGAAAAAGAAGAAGAGGAAGAAGAAGGAGGGAAGCTTACCTTGACTCCTAGCTACCGACCCGTTGCCGGAACCCTTGCCAAAGGTGAGTGGAACCTCTTTCACCACTCTCTCTCCTCATTTTGAGCTAGGTCAAGCTAGGTTTAGGTGGAATCTTGACCCATATACCCTCTTGAACTTGGGGATTGTGTATTCCACTCCCTGGTGCCATTGTCGAGCTCAAACTGAGTTCGGTGAGCTCCGGTAACAAGATTGACTAAATAACCACCTAGGGTTTCGATTGTTCGATCGATGTATCTCTCAAATGGCTCAGCGGATTAGGGATTTTTTTATCTTAGAATGATGCTAGGAACATCCCCCACAAACTCCATGGAATAATTCCCGGTGATCGGGCCTAATCTAGAAAGCCCCAAATCACATTGGCAGTTACTGCACTGCCACCTAAAATAAGCCATCAGAAGCACTGGGGCTATTTTTAGTGGGTGTTTTTGGTGAACACCCAAGCCTTATGAGATATCTGCTAGCTCCACCAAAAATAGGACTGATATTTTTAGTGGATAGTCCTTGTTTCTCGTGGGTGTTTTCGGTGACAGTACTGTCATTGTGGGATTTGGTCTATACCCTTTGGGGGTGACTCATGTGGGCCCCTCCCGATGTTTCTGACATGTATTGACATTCGATTACCTTTGTATCTAGGTCTGAGGATAGCGATCAGAGAAGATGCATATGCATTCCTCCCTTTTGTGGGGGAGGAAAAAAGAGGGCTCGACTTGCATTAATTTTGTCCTCTCTCCTCTCTTTCTCTTTCATGAGGGAGAGTAGTGTCGTGTGTGCTTACCCTACGAGCCACGTATCGCCATATCACCACTCGGAGATACGTGGGGGCCTATTTCACAAGAGTGTAAAATTCATCTTTTAAGATGGGGATTCGATGATGGTCCTATATGGGGATAGGGATCATGCAAAAGGATTAAGAATCACCACTTAGTATTATGGACCTAGGACCTGAGGGTGGGTCCAATTCCCGAGAAAAGGGCCTAAAAGTTTATCTGGTCCAGAGATTTAGGGTAAGTTTCAGGTTATAGAATTGGGAAAGTTTTAGGCAACCAATCTGCCCGGTTCAACCGGTCTTCCTTCTAGAAGCTTAAGAACAAACATTTTCCATAATTATTCCTATTCCATGCATAGATAAGTTATCACACATATATACATTGGCTGAATTTAAATGGCTATGTACACTAAAACAAGGTCTATATAAAGTCTACATTATACTAATTTTGTTGAGAAATTATACCTGACCTTGACCCTTGTCTCGGGTCAAGAGGGGTGGACCCCCTAGTTGATGCTAGTATGAACTTTCTTGTGCATTCTTTCAGCTCAGGGGAAAATGGTCTTGACATCCAACTTCATTTCTTGAGAGATGCTGACTGTGATGATATTTGGATAGAGTTCCAGCTAGGAATGGTTACTTTCGATTTTTCTTTGAGGCGGCACTCGTGAGCTTCACTGGGATAGGCTAGGGGAGGGCTAAGCTGAGATGGTACTCCAACAGAGCTTCTGCTGGGGATAGACTAGGGAGGGCTAGGCAGAGGTGGCACTCAGACAGAGCTTTCATAGGGATGGGCTAAAAACCTAAATAGTTGAAGGCCTTCGAAGGCCCCAAAAACACTTCGAAGATTCGAAGGAATCATACGAAGATCTCCCAATAGACTGGAAGAACCTCAAAAAGGGGGGTGGGAGACTAAGGGAAAAGTTTTCCTACACAAGAATCGCACTCAAAAGGCAAAGGATTGAAGAGATTTGAAAGCCCAAAGAATACTTTGAAGATCTAATGAACACTTCGAATCTTATGAAGATCTCTCTGAAGACTTGAAAAAATTCAAGGGGAGAAAGGGGAGGAGAGAGGGCAAAGCTTCTCTCACTAGGAGGTTTGGACTCTTGTGGTGTGTTGGTGTCATAGTGTTGTGGTATGAAAATCCAAAGGGAGGGGGTATTTATAGGGTTCTTGAACCCATGGGGAGAGAAAGGGAATTCCCTTGGCCAATAGTAGAAAAAAGTGGTTCTTTTAAGCCAATGGGGAGGAAAAAAATGAAAATTTGGGCCAATGGGGGTGGGAGATAGTTTTTTGGACTAATAGGAAAAGTGAGTCTTTTTCTTAGGCCAATGAGGTGAGGATATTCTTTTTTGGGCCAACAAGAGGTTGTAGAGTACGACATACTAGCTGGACGAGGTAAGGGGCATAAGTGGGTGAAGAAAAATTTCTTCACCTATTGGGTCGGTGGAACACGTATTCCGGCCATTGACCATAGCACACAAGGCTGGGCAAGGTATTCAAGTTATGCATGGGTGCATGCGGGGGGCTAGCCGTGGTGCACAACACATGGCAGGTATGGGCACGTGGCATAGCACATAGGGGCACAGGCTAGCACGATAGGGGTGCGCCGCATGGTATATGGGGCATAGGCTGGCATGGCAATGGCGAGTGGTATGGCACGCAGGGGCACGCAACATAGCATATGGGGGCATAGGATGGCATGCATGGTAGGGGCATACGGCATGGGACGTAGAGGCATAGGCTGGCATGGCAGGAGCACGCGACAAGGAAGCCAAGGCATAGGCTGGCATGGCAGGGCCACGGGGTATGGCACGCAAGGGTGCATGGCATGGCACACGGGGGTGCAAGCTGATATGGTAAGGGCACACAGCTTGGCACGCAGGGGCGTAGGCTGGCATGGTAGGGGAGCACGTGGGCTACGGGACTGACCTACTGGCTCATAGGTAGGCAGGCTGGTTGGCTAGTGTAGACACTCATTTTGTCACCCTCCTCGGCTATGATGAAATGTGGATCTTAGACATGACTTCCAGCTTCCAATCAATAGAGATGATAGACTGATAAAATCCAAAAACATTCCCTACCTGAAAAACCTAGAAACCCCGTGCAAGAGTGAAGACGGTTAAATTTTGACTTTCTACATATGAAGGAATCTGGTTAAGATGACCGTACAGATGAATAGTGCTCAAAAATATGATTTGGATGATATATGGCATGTCAAGATCAGATCATCAGATCTCTCGTAATCATCGTCAAAAAAATCTATGATCACGCGCATGTTGCGTATGCTAACTAATAGGCCAGCCCACACAGCTGCAAGTGTGCCCCCTCTAGTTATAGCCCGAGCCACCTTTAGTCATAGCCTGTGCCCCCTCTGGTCATAGGCTGAGCCCCCTCTAGTCATAGCCTGAGCCCCCTCTAGTCATAGCCAGCCCCTTTGGTCGTAGCATGAGTCCCCTCTAGTCGTAGCCCGAACCCCCTTTAGTCATAGCTCGAGCCCCTCTGGTCTTAGCCCGAGGCCCCTCTGATCATAGCTCTAGCCCCCTCCAGTCGTAACCTGAACCCTCTCTGGTCATAGCCCGAGCCCCCTCTGGTCAATGCCGGAGCCCCCTCTGGTCAATGCCGGAGCCCCCATTGGTCATAGCCCGAGACAACTCTGGTCATCGCCCAAGCCCCCTCTGGTCATTACCCGAGCCCCCTCTAGTCATAGCCCGAACCTCCTTCACCAATTTTGGTCTGAAGACCCCTTTTGCCCATTAGATAAAAGCCCTTTTCACCCTATATAGTCCAGGAACCTCCTTCTGTCCATCGGTTAAAGATGTTCCTTCTTCCCCATTGGCCAGAAAAACCTATAAATACCCCCTCCTTTGGATTTTACACACCAAACAACCCCACCTCACTCTATAGTAGTGAAGCTCTACCCTCTCTCCTCCTCCCTCCCCCTTTTGAGTTTCTTCAGATCTTCAAAGCAATCTTTGTCAAGATCCAAAATTTTGTTCGGATCTTTGAAGTTTTCTTCGGGATCTTGATGATCTTGAATCCAACTTTGTAGTTTGATCCATTTTTTTCTGAAAACAACATGTTCTTAGCCTCCTCCCTTTGAGTGCTCTTGATCTTTACAAAAAGTAGAAATCCCTCCCCCTTGAGGTTCTTCGGGTCTATGAAGAGATCTTTGTCAAAATCCGGAGCTTTGCTCGGATCTTTAAAGTGTTCTTTAGGGCTTTAGAGATATTCAATCCATTGTTTTAGGTAAATCCTTTTTTTAGCATTCCCTAGGTGAAGCTCTGTCCGAGTACCCCTCGAATCTTCCCAAAAATAGCCATCCAGTGGAAGCTCTGTCGAAGTACCACCTCAGCCTAACCCTCCCCTAGCCTATCCTTAACGGAAGCTTTGCGGGAGTGCCACCTCAGCCTAACCCTCCCCTAGCCTATCCCCAGTAGAAGCTCTGCCAAAGTGCCACCTCAGCCTAACCCTCTAGAAATAGCCATTCCCAGCGAAAGCTCTGCCGGAGTGCCACCTTAGCCGAACCCTCCCCTAGCCTATCCCCAGCGGAAGCTCTGCCGAAGTGTCCCCTCATCCTAAGCACAGAAATAGCCTTCCCTAGCCAAAGCTTTGTCCGAATCCAAATCTAGAAATAGCCTTCCCCTAGCTGAAGCTCTGTCCGAATCCAAATTCGAAAGGAACTGTTCCTAGCCAGAACCCTGTCCAAATATCATCACAGTCAACATCTCTCAAGAAAGGAAGTTAGAGGTCAAGACCATCTTCCCTTGAGCCACGAGAATCCGAAAGAGTCTGAATCAGGGGCCCACCCCTCTTGACCTAAAACAAGGGTTAAGTTTAGGTACAGTTTCTCAACCCAATTATCATCATGTAGGCTTTATATAGACCTTGTTCTAGTGTATATAGTAGTTTGAATTCAATCAATGTATATATGTGTGATAACTTAACCATGCATGTAGAATAGTAATAATTGAGGAAAATGTTTGTTCTTAAGCATCTAGTAGGAAGACCGGTCGAACCGAGTAAATTGGGTGCCTAACTGCCATGATTGCTCTGCTGTTTGCAGTCTCATGTATGCTCTCTTCACTTGAACCAACATAGTCAGTCATTTTCTTTTCCTCTTTGATTTAATCAAATTATTCAATCAACATTTTTAAAGAGGATTCCTAAATCAACTCTATATGAATGAAATGAGTTAAAAATTAAGGTACGTTTTTGAAAAATTTAATAAATTTTTTGTGGACACAAGATATTAATCCCATTATCTTATAAGAGATTTTTAATCATATGCTTGGTTCTCTGAGAATTGGGTGTACTTTCTCCTGTGGTAATTTTGGTTTAGTTTCTGCTGTGAGTTAATAATTGCACAAATGATAAAGTTCATAATTGAACTTGTAATGTAATATTGATGATTTCTTCTGCATTGTGGAACTACGAAGCGTTTTACTGCAATTTTTCAATCTACAGATTTGAATCGGACTCAAATGAGAGGACTTTCAAAATTACATGAATTTAGTTATATTTTTCTTTTACTGAATGTCAATTCTATGTTTCAGATATGGAGAAAAATGACAAGGATGTTACTGTACCTCAAGTTAGCTTTGGTGGATTTGACCAAAACATCACTGCACTAGACCTCAGTAATTTCATAGAAAATGAAATTGGAGGGGTATGGAGATGTAGGCTGAAGACATCTTGGACACCTCCAGGGTCCTACCCAGACTTCAACATCACAAACATGGAGGCGGTTCAAAGAAAAGATTACTACAAGAAGGTGGTACCTCATGCCTTCGTGCATTTTATATCTCATGAAGCAAGAATGGCAGCACACAATGCTGCTGAGCGTTCTGAGCTTTTTCTGAACCATCGCCCTCTGAAGGTGAGTTTGGGACCTGAGAGCCCATATCACATTAATCAGAGGAGGAGGAATATACATCCTTTCAAGATTCCTACCTGTGTTGAGATTGGATCTCTCGTTAGCACAAATGAATTCCTAGTTGGCTGGAAAGGACCCACTTCTGGAGTTACCTTCCTTGTTGATCCTTTTGATGCCACCTGCAGGATCCAATTTTCAAAGGATGTCCCTTTCTCATTTGAAGGCACAAGGAGACATGCGGTGATTAACTGTGACTTCAATGTGCAGTTTTTGGCGAGAAATATCAATTATTTCAGACAATACACAAACATGTATTCAAAAATAATTTTGCTGCAGCTTGATTCATCTCCTCATCTCTACTATAGAACTGCTGATGATGACATTTATGACACAGTTCCAATTGATATGTTGGACGATGAGGATCCTTGGATCAGGACTACAGATTTTACTCCTAGCAGAGTGTTTGGCAGGTGCAGTTCTTACAGGATCTCGGTCCCAGCCCGTTTTGGATTGAGATTGGAGAAGGCCATGCATTATCTAAGGGAACAGATGGTACCGGAATATCCTAGACAGCGTCTAAGGATCCAAGATGAACCCAATTTTGAGAGGCAAATTGCAGTTCACTTCTTCTGTGTTCAAGACAAGGAAGGAATTAGCTTCGATACAATGTTTTTGGTGAATGCTGTAATTCATAAAGGTATCATCAACCAACAACTGTTGTTGGATGAGTTCTTCGAATTGCTAAGATGTCAGCCAAGGGAGGTGAATGTTACAGCATTAAGGCATATATACTCTTATAAGCATCCAGTGTTTGATGCATGCAAGAGGCTGAAAGCTGTCCAAGAATGGTTGAAGAAGAACCCTAAGCTTCTCATGGGCTCTTGGGTTTCAGATGATAATGTTGAAGTGAGGCGATTAGTTATAACTCCAACCAAAGTTTACTGTCTTCCTCCAGAGGTGGAACTTTCTAACCGGGTTCTTAGGAAATACAAAGAGAAAGGTGACAGGTTCTTAAGGGTAGCCTTCATGGATGAAGGATTCCAACAGCTGAATTCTAGTGTTCTATCCTATAGCGTTGCTCCTATTGTTTGGGACATCACATCAAAGTCCTACAAGCAGAATACTGCAGTTTATCAAAGGATAGAGACCATTATGAATAAAGGGTTTTATTTGTGTGGTCGGAAGTATTCCTTTCTGGCCTATTCATCTAATCAATTGAGAGACTGTTCTGCTTGGTTTTTTGTTGAAGAAGAAAACGTAAGGGTGACAGATATCCTGAATTGGATGGGGAGGTTCAAAGATAGGAATGTTGCAAAGTGTGCAGCTAGGATGGGTCAGTGTAGGGGAAAATGTAATATTGCCTCTATCGATATTCAATAGACCATAAATATGACCAGATGTTCTCTGTTGATATTCAACATACCAGAAACAAGATCTATTGTCTCTGCTGATATTAAACATAACAGAATCGTGATATGCATCTCTGTTGATACTAAAGATGTGGTGTTACACTATGAACTGAAGTACATGACTCGAAGGAAGTACATGACTTGAAAGAAAATGCTAATCTAAAACATGAAAGATAAAAAAAGAAAAGAAATATAAGACTTGATATATGATTTTGTTTGATTTGTTGTGTGTGTTCCCCTTTTTCCACTATAGCCCCATTTTATAGCTTTATTTGATGGCATTGGCATAATAACCCCTCAACTAGCAATGGAAGTTGCAGAGAAATTGCAACTTACAGTAAATCCTCCTTCTGCCTATCAGATCAGGTATGCTGGCTGCAAGGGAGTAATCACTTGTTGGCAAAGAAAAGATGATGGGATCCTCCTCTCTCTAAGACGGAGCATGAATAAATTTGATTCTATGCACACAATCCTGGAGGTCATAGCATGGACTCGGTTCCAACCAGGGTTCTTAAACAGGCAGATTATAACTCTGCTTTCTGCCTTGGATGTCCCAGATAAAATGTTCTCAAGAATGCAAGTAACCATGATCTCTAAACTGAACCAGATGATGGAGAACAATGAAGTAGCTTTTGATGTCCTCATCTCATCATGTGGTGAGCAAGGAAATACCGCAGCGATTCTGCTGTGTGCTGGTTTCAAGCCTCAGACAGAACCTCATCTTAAAGGGATGTTATCTTGCATAAGAGCAGCCCAGATGGGAGACCTTTTGGAGAGGGCTAGAATTTTTGTTCCTAAAGGACGATGGATGATGGGGTGTTTAGATGAATTAGGGGTACTTGAGCATGGACAATGTTTCATCCAAGTCTCAACACCTTCACCTCAGAACTATTTTTCAAAACATGGATCTAGATTTTCTCAGACGAAGAATGTAGAAGTAATCAAGGGCATTGTAGCCATAGCTAAGAATCCTTGTCTTCATCCAGGAGATATTCGGATTCTGGAAGCTGTAGATGTGCCTGATTTGGACCATCTTGTTGATTGTTTGGTTTTCCCTCAAAAGGGTGAAAGGCCACATACAAATGAAGCATTTGGAA
>CM040965.1:43846527-43923608 GCA_022985045.1 Macadamia tetraphylla
TCCAAGACATACTTAAATTTTATTTCATTTCACTCATATAGAACTAAGTTAGGAATCCTCTCAGCCAAAAAAGTTGATTGAATAATTTGATTAAATCAAAGAGGAAAATAAAATGACTGAGAATGTTAGTTACAGTGAAGATAGTATATACATGAGACTGCAAACAACAGAGCAAATCATGGCAGTACAGAGTTGTAGATGTGAAGCAGAAGTAATCTATAATCTTCAAAGAAAATAATATGAAGCAATCAAAACAAACATATCCATCAAAATTGAATTCTTATCCCTTCTGTAAAACTTTTCACTATTAATGAACTTGCAGGAGAATAAGCTAAACTGAAATTATCACCATTGAAATGAAAGTGAATGCGAATTTTATATAAGATGATTCAGAGTAATAACATAAAAATGGGGCCTCCCTCTGCTCCGTTCCCCTCCCCCTAAGCTTTTGTAATTCTTTGTACTGCTAGTACTGTTGTGTCCCCCCCTTTCTAATTTTGGAGGAATTTTTATGCACCCAAAAAAACATAAAAATGGACCTCATTTGATATCTACATGTAAGATTGAACAGGAAGTTACAAGAAATTTGTCAAACTACCAAAAAAAAAAAAAAAAGCTTCATCCTGAAAAAATTATAAAATACTCAGTTGTGAAATTTCAATATGTATCCTCTGATTTCTGGTCAAGTTAACCAACTAGAAATATTCATTAAGGGGCACGGAAAACAGCACAATGGGTTGAAATCGTCTGCAATTCCGATCTCGTACAATTCCGTGCAATACCACCTTCAGGCGATGACACGTGTATTGATACCAATACAATGGCCCAGATCTGGTACAACTAATAAAACATTAAATCAGTGAAAAGGCATTTAAATCATATAAGGCCATTGTATTGGTATCAATACCGTTCATAGGTATTGCATGAGATATGCTGAATCGAATGAACATTCCAACACAATAGGACGACCTTCTTGCCATTTTGGTATAATCCTAAAGGTCTGAATACCACAACAGACAAAGAAGCTCATAGGCAGATAGGAGCACAGAGGTGATGCAGCTCAAAGCAAATTGAGAAATAAACCAGAAAATAGAAACAAAGTTTAGAGCAAGGGGAAGCCAAGTACAAAATGAAAAAGGTCAGAGACGAGGCTTCTGAAAGAAAGCCATTGAAAGAAACATTAGGACAGTCCCGTTGAATGCCTAGCGAAGTTAGTCATTGAGAGATATGTTGGGGAGAGAGGGTGCCTTGGCAGGGAAAGACATTAGGAATGATATGATGGGGCCATAGGGGAATGTGATGGGCAATATATGTTAAGCGGGAGAGAAAGTGGAGTGATGACATTAAAAGCCAAGGTAGTGCCCATGAGATACATTGGAGATAAAATCAAGGGATAGATAAGTATGTATTGCTCATGATGCCGTGACTTGAAGAGGAAAGAGAGATGAGCATTTAATGCTCGTGATAACATAAATTAAAATAAATAATAAAAAAATCCGACTACATACTGCATCAAGAGGTGCCAAGCTAATGGAGTGTTATAATCTACAATAAAACCTTCAAAATAATATGAAGAAACAGACATAAGTGAAACTAATTTTCTGATCAGTGTAATTTAAATACTGGTAATAAAAAACCAAAATTAGTTAAACTCAATATTTAAGGCATTGATTTGTTTCCTACAGTACATGTCCTATACGTATCTGTTCTTCACTCCCGCAGTGCAATGCTAAAAGGAAATGAGAGTTTCCTTTAATATCAAGTGGCATCAAAAGTATCAACCATCTTCATACTGATGTATAGGAAAAATGATATCGCTAGATACACAATCACAGTTAGCAAGTGAGAGGTGATAGGGTTGAGATTTATCATCTACACAGATCATGTATCCTTACATGGTCTACACAATATTTGCCATGTGATAGCTTAAATGGGGCTAAAAAATTTGGATAGGTAGACCCCAAGTTCCTCAGGAGAACAATAATCTGTCACCGTCTTTGTGGTAATCGGTGTCATCTTTAGAGAGGAATACATAGATAGAAGCATCACCTAGAGTAGGGTCTAGGACCCATGACCATGATCCTCCTCAATATCGCTCCAATAGAAACTAGTTAAATATTGATTATGGGTACGTGTCATGATGCCTAGTAGGCAAGGTGTGAGGCAAACTGGTCGTCTTAGTTATTTGGTGTTTTAATAATATAATAAATATTCTAACCCTAAACACATACATCACATCATAATCAAACAAGACATCGAAGATTAAAATCAAAGACGTGAATCTATGAAATAAAGGAAAGGAAGGGACTCACTTAAATCTAGTTGCACTACAAAACACCATTACTATCCATACTCTAACCTAATAAAAAAAAAAAAAGGTATATGATATAATAATACGTAAGAAGCTAATCTATCCGGTTCTGTGTTGGTTCATCAGATATTGAAGACCATAGTTGTCACGGCGCCAAGGCAAACCAAGGCGATGGAGGGTTGTCTAAGCGCTTAGGCGAGAAGGCGCCAGCCTTAAGGCGAACTAGGCGAACAAGTGTTATTTTTATTTTCCTATTTTCTAACATTATTTAGTAAGTTATATACACCTTGTATCATAAAAATCAAGATTAAGCCACATCAAGTCATTAAAATCAACATTTAGCCATATCAAATCATAAAAAATTAACATTAAGTCATATTAAGTTTTAAAAATCAACATTTAGAAAGTGCTCTTATTCTATAATAAGTTTGTGGTCAAATGATTTTATTTTACATGAGACTTTTGTATTAATTATAATATAAAACCAACTTTCTAACAAGTCTAAGATTACTTAAATCGAGTTGCAATGACAAAGTTATGCTTGATCAAACTTATTTTTAAGTGTGCGAATCTTATTAAAATCGCTTTGAATGAAAATAATTTTATGAATATCAAAACAAAATATTTTTTACGACTTTTGGTTTTTAGTAATGTTTTAACATGATAGAATTTATAAAATTTTCATAATTGAGAAAAACCCTAGTTTTTAAAAAGTTGAAAATCATCTCTATAACCAAAATCTAGTTTTGTTCTTGGTGGGGGTTGACTTTTTATCCTTTTGGAATTTGATTTTTAAACTATTTTTATTGGATTCAAAAAGGGGGTATTTACTTATTTATGAATAATATCTTAAGTAAAAACATTTACTTGAATGATATTTGGCATAAATAAGTGCCGAAACACAAGGCAACATGCAGTGCAACAAGGCGGCTGTCGCCTAGGCCCCAGGCAAACCGCCTAGACACCTTGACAACTATGTTGAAGACCATGTATTTCGAATCATCCTTGGCTTGTTATTGACACAAGTATACAAAACCGATTTTAGTATGAGTATTAATAACCCGACCTAATCGGACTAATTGAATGGCATGGAGGACAATTCTTTCAAACATGGTTCATGTGTGGTAGCCTTGATATTGATCCGAATCGGGTTAGAAACATAGTGAACAATATCGCTTACTCAACGAGTTGAGCGAGTCCATAATACTCCATATATTGAGAACCGTGTGATCCTAATGCGGACGGTTAGAAACAAAGATGACAACAAATGGATTCACGAGCTAGGTTATATTCGTTCATTGCATTGAGAACCATGTTTACTCAAGCAGGTTCGATCGAAACATGGTGAGCGATGCACGTGTTTGAAAAAATAAGGCCAAAATCATATCGACATCTTTGAAACATGGTGAACAATGCAGGCTTGAAAAAATAGGCCAAAATCATGTCAACATAGTTATGAACAACACTAACATTAGTTCTGCGGAGCCCTAAGCAATGGTTCTATGTCCCTACATGATGCATGAATCGACTTGGGACATGAGTTCACCCTTAGCAAGGAGCACCAAACTATACCTATCACAATGCCTTCACATATGAATCAAATGGTATAGTAGTGTCCTTTTATATACCTGAAGGTATAAGATTAAGGGTTATGGTTTCACTATGAGTAAACCGCATGTCTTCACACGGGCTCATGATTATAACATGTGGCTAAATATGGATTCGTGGTGTTTGCAATTTATGATGTAATTATGATGTAAAGTAAGCAAAACAATAACCATAATAAAAGAAATCAAAATAAAGTAACAAGTATTTATCATTAAAAAAAAAAAAACAAATACAAACTAAAATTCTAACAGTCTCTAGTGGAGTCGCTACTGTTAGAACAGTGATCTTTCACCGTCCTTCCAGGAATTAGTATCCTACTTGGAGAAAAAGAAAACATAGATACAGTCACCATTTGGATTAAGGTCTTGATGTAGGGGTTCCTAGGTGACTAGGTCTCCTGCAAGATTAACTAACTAGGTAGGGTTAACTCAAGGGGCTTAGGTAGATAGGACTAAAGAAACTCAGCAAACAAGATTAAGTATGCAAGATAAAACGAGACTAATAAATAAAGTAGCCAAAAGCAATAATAATCTAGACGGAAAAATACATAAATTCTTACTTAAGTTTCAAGTGGGGACATGGGGAAGGAACAAGCGATATCTGAATGTTAGGTTCGCACATATCAATCTAGACACCCAAATTAGATATGCAAACAATCAATGTCCTCTAGCAACCAACTAAAATAGAAAATCAGCAAGGGTTCTTTGGAGATATAACGGTGTGAAACAAATTACAACAACCGGTAAATATAGGCATAAACAAAGGGCAAAGGTGGCTTCAATGTCAATGGGCTGCAATATATATAGAGATTAATCGAGGTGGGGAGGTTTAGTTTAATGTTTTACCATCTGCTTTGTTCAGATCGAGGAGAAAAGAAGAGATCAAGGTCCTCCAAAATAAAGAGATGCGATCTACCTTTAGTTGATGAAGACAAGTCCAACCGATTGTAGAGATCAGCACCGGAGAGTAAACAACAACCGAAATGTGACGGCGAGGTAGCAGACGATGATGTAATGGCGACAATGTGTAGCAATGACGATGATGTAATAGCGGCGATGTATAGCGGCAGCGATGATGTAATGAATGATGTGTAGCAGCGATGATGTAATGCGCGATGTATAGCAGCGATGAGGTAATAGCGGCGATGTGTAGCGACAACAGTGAGCATCGAAAGGGAGATCAGCACACAAAAAACAGCGAGAAAAATAAGAATGGAAAAAAAAAAGAGGAGGCGAGACAAGAGAGAGAAAGAAGGCCGAGAGGTGAGAGAAGAAAGAGCGAGAGAAAAGTAGAAAAAGAGAGAGAGAGAGAGAGAACCATGAGAGGGGTGGGGTTTGTTCTTGGCTTTTTTTCAAATTAACATTTATTATTCAACCGTGGCCTAAGCCATTACATAAATATCAATTTAGTTACTAAAAATAAAAAGAGTTAATTGACTAGTAAATAAAGACTTCCTAAAAACTAATCAACCAATAAAGTAGTTTCCTAATTAATTAAAAGATTAACAAGAAAAAGATTATACTACAAATAAACTACTAAACTAATAACTAATGGGGCCCACAAGATCGCTAAAATCGGAAAGAAGGGACTCGATCCGCGTTGGAATGGCTGGATCGAGCTTTCCTTCTTTATCTTTTTTCTTCTTCTTCTTTCTATTCTTCCAGCCACAAAGATGGTTGTTTCTTCTTCTTCTTCTTGTGCCTGTATACCTTGATGTCCCCATCAACTCTCCCCAGCTTGGAAGAATTCACCTCTGGTGAATTAAAGCTCATGTAATACTCAAGTAGGTATGGGTTGAGTTGTTGGACTTCTTGCATTGTGATCCAGGTGTTGTCAATTTTCGGACGTCCATGCCACTTGACCAAGAACTCTCTCGAACCTCCAGTGTGTGTGGACACAATCCTCTCATCAAGGATTTCCTCAATTTCTTCAGTTCTCCCCGTGACCTTAGGCACAGGTGGTAACGAGGTGGGGGGAAGTGGTTGGCTTAGCTCAGAAGTCTCATTAATGTTGAAAGGGAAGTCTTCAAGGTCATCAGGATAAAAAGAGGTGAAGGTAGAGGTACCATGGTATGGGACTAGGTCTTCAACATTGAAAATATTGCTGATCTCTATGCTAGCTGGAAGATCAAGAACATACGCATTGGCACATATCCTCTTGAGTACCTTGAACGGACCTGTGCTACGAGCATGTAGCTTGCTCGCTTTTCCCCTAACAAAGCGTTGTGGCTTGATTCTTACCATCACCATATTACCCTCTTGAAACTCTTGTAGCCTACATGCACATACGCCTTGATTTGTATTGCTCATTGCTCGATGCTATCGTCTCCTTATACCTACATGCAAATCATGTATATCTTGAGCAAAAGATTGTGATGGGAGGTCCTAGAACTAGACACATGGGATAAGGTCTATGGGTGCCGAGGCTGGTATCTGAACAAATCTCAAAGAGGAGGACCGTGATGCAGTTCTTAGAACTGTATATACAAACTTAGCTGGTGAGGACTCGATCCCAACTGGTAAGGTGTTCTCCTATGAGGCAACGCAATAAATTCCCTAAGATCCTATTAACAACCTCGGTTTGGCCATCGGTCTGAGGGTGGAAAGCTGAGGAGAAACGGAGTTCCGTTCCCATCATCCGCCAGAGTGTCCTCCAAAAATGACTATTGAACTTAATATCCCTATCGGACACTATGGTGAGGAGTAACCCAAGGTACTTGATAACCTCACTAAAGAAAAGTTTGGCTACTATGGATGCATCGGAGGTCTTAGAGCATGGGATAAAATGGGTCATCTTCGAGAAACGGTCAACAACCACATAAACAAAATCGTGGCCTCTCGAAGTTCTTGGTAGACCAAGCACGAAGTCCATGCTAAGGTCCTGCCAAGGGGAGTGGGGAATGGATAGGGGAGTGTACAAACCCGTGTTTTACTTTTGTTGTTTGGCGGTCTGGCATGTCCTGCACTGATCCACAACTCTAGCAACATCCCTCTTCAGTCCTAGCCAAAAGAATCGGTCCTCAACGAGGGTGATGGTCTTATCGCGATCAAGTGGCTGACTCCCCGACATGCAATTCCCGGATCGAAATCTGGAGTGAAGTCATGGGAATGCACAACTTGCTTCCTTTAAAAAAAAGCCCTCCCTAAGTAGGTAGTCTAAGCGGTTGACTGGGTTGGCTTCACTCAAGGAAGTGAACGGCTCACTAAAATCAGGACAGGTGGGGTATTGGTCCTTGAATCGCTCGAACCTTACAACCTCTACACTCATTGCTTGGAGTAGCACACTAGCCCGACTCCTAGCTTTGGTGTGACTGAGGAACATGTTCACCCGGCTCAGTGCATTTGCAGCAGTATTCTCGACACTAGGTCTGTGCTTGAGTACAAAAGTGTACTCTTGGAGAAACTCAACCCACTTGGCATGCCTCTGATTGAGTTTCTTTTGGGCACTAAGGTATCTCAGAGTTTGGTGGTCGGAGAATAATGCAATTCTTCGATAAAGGTAATGTCGCCAATAGCGCAATGATTGGACAACCGCATAGAATTCCTTGTCGTATGTAGAATATCGTTGCCTAGCTTCATTAAGCTTCTCACTAAAATAGGCAACAAGGTGGCCCTCTTGTCCTAGGACACCACCTATCCCAATACCAGATGCATCACAGTTAACTTCGAAGACCTTAGAGAAATCTGGGAGGCGCAGGACTAGGGCTTCAATCATAAGCTTTTTGATCTCATTAAAGGCCTTCGTTGCACTCTTAATCCATTGAAACTCCTTCTTTTTCATGTAATCGGTGATAGGAGACATAATGGAACTAAACTGGTAGATGAACCTTCTGTAGAAAGTGGCTAAACCATGAAAGCTTCGTACTTCATGAATGTTAGTTGGCTCAGGCCACTCTACAATCGCTATCACTTTCTCAGGGTCAACAGATACTCCCTGAGCTGACACAACAAATCCCAGGAAGATGACTTGATCACTCATGAAGGTGCACTTCTTGAGGTTAACAAAGAGTTTCTCTTGTAAGAGCACATGAAAAACCTTCTGTAAGTGATCCAAGTGGGAAGACGGGGTCTTACTATAGATGAGGATGTCATCAAAGTAAACCACAAGGAACTTGCCAATAAATGGTTGAAGCACTTGATTCATTACCCTCATGAAGGTACTAGGTGCATTTGACAAGCCAAAAGGCATGACTAACCACTCAAAAAGGCCATCCTTCGTCTTGAAGGCTGTCTTCCACTCATCTCCAGGCCTGACCCTAATCTGGTGGTACTCGCTCTTGAGATCAATCTTCGAAAAGATCGAAGAGTTGGCCATCATATCCAACATGTCATCAAGCCTAGGGATAGGGAACCTATACTTGATGGTGATCTTATTGATGGCCTACTATCAACACATATCGCCGGTGCCATCTTTCTTTAGGCGTGAGCAAAACAAGTCTGACACTCGGGCTAAGGCTTTCCCTAATGAATCCCTTTTGCAACAGTTCATCCACTTGCCGTTTGAGTTCAACGTGTTCTTTGGGATTCATTCGGTAATGGGGTAAGTTCGGGAGAGAGGATCCTGGAACCAAGTCAATAGCGTGCTGGATGTCACGCATAGGTGGTAACTCATCAGGTAGTTCCTCAGGGAATAGCCTCTCGAATTTCCTCAACAAGGGTTGCACTTCTCTAGGAGCCTCAGTGAATAAGTGTGACCTATCGGTATTACTCTGTACGGCAACTAGAGCATAAATCACCCCTGACTCGTGACACTCTCCTTCAAATTGTTGTTGATTTAAAATGTTGAGTGTTTTGGTGGGGTCGTGTTTGGATGTACTTCCCTTGTGTTCTGGAACCCTAACTTCCCTAGGGGGACTGGGTGTCAGTCTGATCTTCTTCCCTTTGAACTCAAAGATATAGGTGTTAGACTTCTCGTAATTGTTGACATCCCGATCATATAACCAGGGCCTACCTAGAATGATGTGGGCAACATCCATCTCTAGGACATCACACCACACTCGATCCTCATATCCTGCAAAGTGTAGGGGAATTAGACACCTCAGATTTACGGGGATGGTGGACTGATCAACCCAGGCAACCTTGTAAGGCTTGGGGTGGGGTTCAGGTTTGAGGCCCATTTGAGCAACAGCGCTTTTGGCGACCATATTCATGCAACTCCCGCTGTCTACGGTGACACGGCAGTTCTTGCCTTGATGACATGTGTAGGTGATGAAAATATTAGTTCGTTGCCAATCGTCGTTATTCTTAGGTTGTGAGACCATGCAACGCACAATGTCGAGCTTGAGGTCACCGGCCTCCTCGGTGTCCTCATCAGATATGGTCTCATCTGGCCTATAGTCCTCATACTCATAGTCCTGAAAACCCTCTTGGTCACTTTCCTCAGGGGTCTGCTCTCCTACATAAAAATTCCTATTGGGACACTCTCTGGAGAAGTGACCAAACCCACGACACTTGAAGCATTGTTTTTGCCCACTACTCTTGGGTGCTTCTCCTAAAATTTCCTTACCCTTATTGTCAAATTAATGTGTGGCTGAGGGGTTTTAGGAATCCAGTTGAGCTTTGGGGTGGTTTTCTAAATTGGGACTCCCGACTTGAAGCTCTTCCTCACGAGAATAAGTTCTCATGGAGGATTCCACCTCAAGGGCTATCTGAAGGCCTATGGGCGTCTCGCACCGGTGGGGTGCCATACGAGCTGAATTTGGTTGAGCCAGTAAGGAATCGGATAGTGTCGCTCAACATCCTCCAGTCGGCTTCTAATTTTTAATTCATTGAACTTGCTCATGTACTCGATCACAGTCAACTTCCCTTGCTTCAGGGTATTCATCTCATTCAACAACTGGAGCCTATAAGTGATAGGAAAAAATTCCCTCTTGAGCCGCTCTTGCATCTCTACCCAGGTGATGATTGGCTCAAGTCCTAGGTGGTCCTCCTGGTACTCTAGGTTTATCCAGAAGTCCTGGGCAGCTCCAATAAGCTTGAACTTAGCAAATCGGTAGTAGACTTCCTCTGGCATATCATAAAAATCGAAGTACCTATCCATCTGCTTGATCCAATCCAGAAGGATCCTAGCATCAATCTGACCATCGTAGGTAGGGGCATCTACCTTAATCATCCGTCTGACATCAAAGCCCCTATCATGGTGCTCATAGCCCTCATCATCTCCATATTGGGTTTGGCGTCTTAGCGGTGGGCCTCGACCCATACCTTGATCCCTGCCACGCCTTAGGCCTTGGAAGTTATCCCCTATCCGGTCATAACATCGATCAGTTATTTTGTTTACTTCCTCGGGGTTAAGGCCTCTGCCCTAGGTTGAGTGCGGTTATGTTCGGCCTTGCCGTCCATCGAGTTTGGGCACTTGTCTGAGGTAGCCAACTTATCGATAAGGGCTTGGAGATGGATAGCTTGTGTTTCTTGTATGGTTTGAGCGACTTTCATGAATTCAGCCAATTGCTCGATTGGGTGGCGGTGCTAGGAGGTCGGACATATCTGGTATGCTCTACCACTACAGTGGACATAAGGAGATGGGCAGCCAAAGTGCAGTTGCCACCAAAGACTCAAGGTCTACTCAGGATCTCCAATTGAGATAAGTAGTTAGCCCTTTCAATCTTGAGGTCAGAAATCTCCCTCTCAAGTATATGCTTTTGGAGGGAATAACGTCCAATGCTATTTGGTCCCGCCAACTTTAGAAAGAAAAGGGTGTCCTCTAATCTATGGTATTGCTCTCTTAGCTCAGACTCGATCACGGACAAACGGTGACGGAGACTAGACCTCAAAAAATAAGACATGTAAACAAGGGACAACAGTACTTAATTACCCTCAACCTAGACAAAACCATGCTCTGATACCAAGATGATGTAGGGGGTTCCTAGGTGACTAGGTCTCCTACAAGATTAACTAACTAGGTAGGGTTAACTCAAGGGGCTTAGGTAGATAGGACCAAAGAAACTCAGCAAACAAGATTAAGCATGCAAGATAAAACGAGACTAATAAACAAAGTAGCCAAAAGCAATAATAATCTAGACGAAAAAACACATAAATTCTTACTTAAGTTTCAAGTGGGGACATGGGGAAGGGAACAAACGACATACGAATGTTAGGTTCAGCACAAATCAATCTAGACACCCAAATTAGATATGCAAACAATCAATGTCCTCTAGCAACCAACTAAAATAGAAAATCAGCAAGGGTTCTTTGGAGATATAACAGTGACGAAACAACTTACAACAACCGGTAAATATAGGCATAAACAAAGGGCAAAGGCTGGCTTCAATGTCAATGGGCTGCAATATATATAGGGATTAATCGAGGTGGGGAGGATTTAGTTTAATGTTTTACCATACTGCTGTTCAGATCTGAGGAGAAAAGAAGAGATCAAGGTCCTCCAAAATAAAGAGATGCAGTCCACCTTTAGTTGATGAAGACAAGTCCACCGATTGTAGAGAGATCAGCACCGGAGAGTAAACAACAACGAGAGTAGCGGTGAGGGTAGTAGCAGCAGATGATGTAATGGCAACAATGTATAGCAGAGCGATGATGTAATTACGCGATGTATAGCGACGATGATGTAATGGCGGCGATGTATAGCAGACGGTGAGGTAATAGCAACAGTGTGTAGCAGCAACAGTGAGCATCGAAAGGGGAGATCAACAACACAAAAAAATAGCAGCAGAAAAATAAGAATGGAAAAAAAAGAGAGGGAGGTGATACAAGAGAGAAGAGAGAAGAGAGAAGAGAGAGCCGAGAGGCTGAGAGAAGAAAGAGGCGAGAGAGAAAAGTGAGAAAAATGAGAGAGAGAGAGAGAGAACCGTGAGAGGGGTGGGGGTTTCTTCTTGGCTTCTTTTTCAATTAACATTTATTATTCAATCGTGGCCTAAGCCATTACATAAATATCAATTTAGTTACTAAAAATAAAGAGTCAATTGATTAGTAAATAAACACTTCCTAAAAACTAATTAACTAATGGGGCCCACAAGATCTGCTAAAATCTAGAAAGAGAAAGGGACTCGCTCCAGTGTTGGAATGGCTGGATCGAGCTTTCATTCTTCCTCCTTTTTCTTCTTCTTCTTTCTATTCTTCCAGCCATAAAGATGACTGCTTCTTCTTCTTGCGCCTGTACACCTTGATGTCCCCATCAACTCTCCCCGGCTTGGAAGAATTCACCTCTGGTGAATTAAAGCTCATGTAATACTCAAGTAGGTCTGGGTTGAGTTGTTGGACTATTTGCATTGTGATCCAGGTGTCGTCAATCTTCGAACGTCCATGCCACTTGACCAAGAACTCTCTAGAACCTCCAGTGTGTGTGGACACAATCCTCTCATCAAGGATTTCCTCAATTTCTTCAGTTCTCCTCGTGACCTTAGGCACAGGTGGTAATGAGGTGGGGGGAAGTGGTTGGCTTAGCTCAGAAGTCTCATCAATGTTGAAAGGGAAGTCTTCAAGGTCATCAGGATAAAAAGAGCTAAAGGTAGAGGTACCATGGTATGGGACTAGGTCTTCAACATTGAAAATATTGTTGATCTCCATGCTAGCTGGAAGATCAAGAACATACGCATTGCACCTATCCTCTTGAGTACCTTGAGCGGACACGTCTACGAGCATGTAGCTTGCTGCTTTTCCCCTAACAAAGCGTTGTGGCTTGATTCTTACCATCACCATATCACCCTCTTGAAACTCTTGTAGCCTTCTGTGCACATCTGCCTTCGATTTGTATTGCTCATTGCTCAGTGCTATCTGTCTCCTTATACCTACATGCAAATCATGTATATGCTGAGCAAAGAGTCGGCTGACTAGGAGGTCCTAGAACTAGACACGACTGGGATAAGGTCTATGGGTGCCCGAAGTGGTATCTGAACAAATCTCAAAGGGGACAGACCGTAGTCAGTTCTTAGAACTTTATATGCAAACTTCGGCTGGTGAGGACTCGATCCCAAGCGGTAGGTGTTCTCCTATGAGGCAGCATAATAAATTCCCTAAGATCCTATTAACAACCTCGGTTTGGCCATCGGTCTGAGGGTGGAAAGCTGAGGAGAAACGGAGTTTCGTTCCCATCATCCGCCATAGGGTCCTCCAAAAATGACTAGTGAACTTAACATCCCTATCGAACACTATGGTGAGGGGTAACCCATGGTACTTGACAACCTCACTAAAGAAAAGTTTGGCTACTATGGATGCATCGGAGGTCTTAGAGCATGGGATAAAATGGGCCATCTTCGAGAAACGGTCAACAACCACATAAACAGAATCGTGGCCTCTCGAAGTTCTTAGTAGACCAAGCATGAAGTCCATGCTAAGGTCCTGCCAAGGGGGGTGGAGAACGGGTAGGGGAATGTACAAACCCGTGTTTTACTTTTTTTGTTTGGCGGTCTGGCATGTCCTGCACTGACCCACAACTCTAGCAACATCCCTCTTCAGTCCTGGCCAAAAGAATCGGTCCTCAACGAGGGTGATGGTCTTATCACGATCGAAGTGGCCAACGACTCCTCCAGCATGCAATTCCCAGATCAGAAAATCTGGAGTGAAGTCACGGAATGCACAACTTGCTTCCTTTAAAAAAGCCCTCCTAAGTAGGTAGTCCGAGCGGTTGGTAGGTTGCCTTCACTCAAGGAAGTGAACGGCTCACTAAAATTAGGACAGGTGGGGTATTGGTCCTTGACTCGCTCGAACCCTACAACCTCTACACTCATTGCTTGGAGTAGCACACTAGCCCAACTCCTAGCTTTGATCGTGAGGAACATGTTCACCCGGCTCGGTGCATACGCCACGATATTCTCGACACAGTGCGTGCTTGAGTACAAAAGTGTACTCTTGGAGAAACTCAACCCACTTGGCATGCCTCGATTGAGTTTCTTTTGGGCACTAAGGTATCTCGAGTTTGGTGGTGGAGAATAAGTACAAATTCTTCTGGTAAAGGTAATGTAAGCCAATAGCGCAATGATTGGACAACCGCATAGAATTCCTTGTCGTATGTAGAATATCGTTGCCTAGCTTCATTAAGCTTCTCACTAAAATAGGCAACAGGGTGGCCCTCTTGTCCTAGGACACCACCTATCCCAATACCAGATGCATCACAGTTAACTTCGAAGACCTTAGAGAAATCTGGGAGGCGCAGGACTAGGGCTTCAATCATAAGCCACAAAGATGGCTGCTTCTTCTTCTTCTTGCGCCTGTACACCTTGATGTCCCCATCAGGTCTAGGAACCATAAACATGACTCCTAATATGAAATGGGGACTATTCAAACCATGATAATGGGTACATGTTAAGTTGCGGACAAGAGAAGTTGTGGGGCATCTCAGTCCACCCGGTTAAATAGTTTTCCTAGTTATTTGGTATTTTTATAAGATAATAAATATTCTAACCCTAAATATATGCATCACATCGCGATCAAAAGAGGATTCAAATGTTGAAATCAAAGACATGAATCGAAGAAATAAAAGAAAGGAATGAGATCACCCAAATCCAAAAGCACTACAAAAGAACGGTAGTATGCATAATCTAACCTAATCAAATAAAACATTAAATGATAGAATAATATGAAAGAAGCTAATCTAAGTTATTGTTCAGCAAAAAAGAAAATAGAACCTTAATTTAAAAGTATGGTATTCACAAGAATGCCATTCCATACAACAAAAGTCTTAAATATGATAATAAAAAAGGAAAAAAGAATCCTAACATGTGAATGATGTAGAAAATATATTTAAATGCAAAGATAATCCTAAATATGGATAATTTTATCCTAAAAACATGAAAACAGAAATAAAATATTTTAAGAAAAAAATTCAGATAAAATAAAGAAAGTAAAAACTACCTATGTATTCCTACAATACAAAATGTACCCTAACAAACAAGCATAAATAAAACAAATAAATACAAAATACTAAAAAAATGAAAGACTAAATTGACTATGTTTAGTACAAGATATTTAATGATAAAAACATACAATCACAAAATTTGGACTGATCTTAAGTTTGTTTGACATGTCTTTGATCGACAATCTTTCTAGGGGTATTTTGGCCATTTTCTAGAACTACATCTCTCGGTCATTCGGAGCTGATCCAAAATATTAGTTGGGAGCACAATAAAAAATCTAAATCATGTAACTCAAAAATGCATTAAGGACTATAAAAGGGTAGTTATTAGTGTCACAATCATACTGATGTTTACGAAAGTCACAAGACGATTTAAGGCATTTAATTTCACAGTTCTTCCTATTTATACTATTTGTTCACCTTTCAGTTTGTAAGAGAGTACGATTGGCAAGAGTACTAATACCAAGGATTAAAGTATCGGTATCGATCACCGTATCGATCGGCCAAAATTAAGATACGTATCGGAGGGTATCGTATCGTATCGGAGATACACTAAGATACGCTAAAGATACACATATAAATGGATAGAAAACATTTTTTTAAATACTTTTGCATAAGGAATTTATTAAAAAAAGCTATTGATAACATGTATTATGCATAAACACTAAATTGAGGGTATCGTACTAAGAATTCAAGGTCTATAGTTGTCCCATAAATGTAAAATCCTTGTTCTCAACCTTGATTTTCACTTTAGTTAGAGAGAAATATGACTGACAGCAACTTTGGAACAAAAACCCTTCAAAAATCGTTTTTCTGAAAAATTACCCATATTGGCCATTATATGACCATAAGCGCCGATCGTGTCGATACTCACCGTCGTACCGATATATATCGATACTCACCGATACGTGCTGATATATACCGATATGTACCGATCGATACATACCGATACTCACCGATACGTACCAATACATACCGAAATGTACATTTTACCTCAATTTTATATTTTTCATAAAGTCGTATCGAGGCATGTCGTATCGTATCGATGTGTATTAGTGGTGTATTGATGCATATCGGTATGTATTATGGATATATATTGATACGAAATGATTTAAAAATTCAATGTATCGTATCGTGTGTATCGTATCGGCCGACTAAATTTAAGATACGTATCGGAGGGTATCGTATCGGTATCGGAGATACTTAAAACCATGACTAATACAAATGCATGAACATATATAGAATGCATACCAATTCTTAGCTATAATATTATGCAAATACTGTTTGCATGTATTGGGTTTCCTAGTTAAGATATTGCCATATTAGATGGTACTCTTGTGTATTTATACCCATCAATGTACTGTAATACATATATATCAAAAAAATGTAATAAAATAGATATTCAAAGTTTTATAATCTCACATTGTATCGAGCCTTGAATATGGCAATCCTTATATACGTGTCCAAAAATCCAAACCCATCTCGCCACTCATGATTTCAAAAACGAATCGAATACAACCGATTCATATGGGAATCGGCATTGACCGATCCGGTGGATTCACAACAATTCTGTTGATTTCTGGCCAATTCTTGTCAATTTTGGCGATTCAATTACGTTCGAGTTTTGAAACCCTGCCGATCTTCAATCGCCACCAACTTTGCACCACCACTTCATCTCCTCAAACCACCACCAACCGCTGCCCTCTTTCTCTCTCGAAAGAAAGCCCCAACATGCTTGCCCACTTGCTACCTCTCAGCTCCATAAATCCCTACTATCTGCGCATCGACCCAAGCCTCAACACCTTGCCACAACCCATCCTGCCTCCCTCTCTTTCCCATAACACCCACTTTCTACAACCACACCCCCTACGGAACATCATACACGTGAACAAACCCCTCACCCCTCCCCTCCCTCCCCCTTCTTCAACCACCAAATTCCACCCTGATCTTGTGAAACCATTAGCATCTGCAAAACCCAACTTGTGCTCTCCCGCGGACTCCGATCCACCTGCACGCCTCTCCTCCCCACCCCACCAATTCACACCTAGTCCTTGATCCCAGCCGTGATCTCTACGACTCCAACTCCATTGTCCAGAGCCGCCCTCCATGATCGCGCCTGCTTCTCCAAACACCCTGCGACTCCATCTCAAACACGGCCTCCTTGGGACCACCCCACCACCCAGCCCTGTTACTCCACACCACGACACAGCACGCCACCAAGACAAGCCCCAGCCCAGCCCACCCCTCTACACCTCTGAACTCTACCCTCCTCCATGCCAAAAAGTACATAAAAAAAACTACAACACACACAACTCCATGAAATCCCCTCCATAAACACTAGTGACCCCTCCAGTATTTTTCCAGCCAAAACCTCTCCATAATCATCCTGGAGCTCCCAAACCCCTGAACCTCCGTGAACCTTCTTTTGGCTTGTATTTCCTTTACCTTGACCTCTGTCGTGCTCCTGCCCTCATCCATTCTGACCTTTGCTTTATCCTGCTTACCATGCTTCTGTGCAAAACTTTCCCACTAGCACACTTCTACCCGTCTGCGCCACCTCCCAAAGCACCAATCATAAGTTTAGTTAAAAGCGTTAGCGTTTTTTGCCGTTAAAGCAGCGTATTGCCGTATGCTTCCATACAATGCGGGAAAAAATGGATGCAATGTATAAAACATTTTAACAGTTTTAAATGCGCTTTAAAAGCAGCTATCGTTTTGTAAGGGCAAAATGGAAATTTTGTCATACTATTTAAAAAAAAAAACCCAAAACCGAAGAAAACGTTTTAAGATTTCTGAATTCTGATTTCTTCCCCAAATCCCTAATTCTGAATTTCTGATTTCTGAAATTGTGCCCGTAGTCGTAGTCCGGTGCTCCGGTGAGTCCGTGACTCCCTTCATCTCTGTTGGTCAGACCGTCAGACTCTGAACCTTCTTCTCTGTTTGTCAATCGAAGTAAACTCAGAGCAAAAGTGGAAGAGCAGGTCGTCGGAAGCGTCGAAAGTCGTCGGAAGTCGAGGAAGGTTAATCACTTAATCACAGTCGTCGAAGGTCATGGAAGTCGGGCTCGGGCATCGGCGATGTAAGAACTGGGAAGACTCTCAAGTCCGGTGACTCCGGTCCCGTAGACTTCTGATCGTCCTTGTGAAGGGAAGGAAGGAGCCAGTACCAATTAACTGGCAATCGGAGGTTGAGAATCGGAGGAAAGGAAGGAGCCAGTAGGCCCAGTACCAATCTACGGCAGTGTGTCTTCGTCGAAGGTGGTCTCTCTCTCTCTCTCTCTCTCTCTCTCTCTCTCTCTCTCTCTCTCTCTCTTCTTCTTCCTCTTGTTCTGTAATATAGCAGATGCGATTTTGGGTAAAAACAAAAAAAAAAAATCGAAAAACCTAAACCATGGGTTCTGAAAATTTCAATTTCAGTTTTGTCCCAACTTAATGGGTTCAGCTAATCGATTCGATCTTTATCTATTTATCTATTTTATGTAATTTAAGTCATGCAAATGATTCATTTTTCAATGACTGTATGGTCTTGTGAATTTTTCCTAATTTGTTAACCTATTCATTCAGTTCATTAATTGTTAAATGCAAAATTACATTCTACATATAGTTAGCTTGCTGTGAGACTATGACACTATGTTCCATTCAATGATTGCTGAGAGAATGCTCCTAGTTGAATGACCTATTCTTTCCCTTACTCTTATCTTTTTCCTTTCTCCTTCATTGATCAAGTATGGAAAACCTTGGTTTCTGTAACTTCGGTATTAATTGATAAGGAGATCTGAACAGAAGATGAACCTTATCTTGTAAAAAGTTCTTCATCATCCTAGGGAAGACCTTCCATACTTGCTGCTGATCTGGAGATAATTAATATCTCCCTATTCGTCCTTTGTGCTTCAGTTTGATTTCCTTCTATTCTAATTGCTGAATCGATTTACTTACTTGTGTTAGGTTATTAATGCTGAGATCTAAATTATTATATCAGTTTTGATTGGGTATTATAATTCTGTTTTCTGAATCAGTTTTGATTGGGTATTATAATTCTGTTTTCTGATTACTAATCCGATTTGGCATTTTACATCCCTTTTTCTTTTCATTTACTAATCTATGATTTAATTTTTTTGAAAGGAATTTACTCATCCTTCATTCGTTATACGTTAATTATTCTATTTGTTGAGATCGAAAAGGATGTTTTATTATATTATGTAGGTATTTCAAAGTTGAGCTACCTGAGCTTAAGCAAAATGGTGAGACCTAAGGATAAATTTTGGGAACATGTAGAAACAGCGTGGTTTGGAGTCGTTTCACATGTAACTATTGTGGACTTAATTATTCGGGAGTGTTTCACGAGTGAAGGCTCATTTAGCTTGTCAACTTTGGACATGATGTTCAAATTTGCACCCAAGTTCTGAGCACATTCAAGTTGATGCCTGGCAGAATTTAATTTGAGTAGATCGCTAAGAAAAGAAGGGTGATTCTCTTGAAAGTGGAATGGGTTCCACAGTAGCACACCTTCTATGCCTCATGTTGGGGTTGCACATCAACCCACAATGCTAGAGATGGCTGCTAAGCAAGACAAGAAATCATTGGACATGTTGGTAACTGATTTTTTGTCAATAATAACATTTCCTTCAATGTTATTCGACAAATTATTTTATTGAGATGCTAAGGGTGCATGTCGTATGGTACAAGTTATGTTGTACCTAGTTATAGCAATCTTGGACGTTTGATTCTGAAAAAAACAAATCATGCAATATGTTAGCGATAAAAAAGGCGACATGGGGTATCACAGGTTGCACAATTATGTCGATTCTTGGGTGACATAAAGAAGAGGTCATGGGTTAATGTGATTGCTTACTCTCACAGGGGTGCTTGTGTTTTGAAATGTATTGAGTGCGGTATAAATAGATTAACTTCACATTTCTTTTCAATGAAATTTCGATGTCATTGAAAAGTTGGACCAAACAATGTTGTGCAATTTATTTGAGATAATGGTTCTAACTTTTATTCTTGTGGTGATATGTTATGCGGAAAATGGCGTCATATATATAGAACAAATTGTCTGCTCATGGGATTAATCGCTTTTGAAAGATATTCACAAAAAGTTAAATGGGTGAGGAAGTTATAGAAGATGGAAAACTTGTAGTGGATTATATTCACAGGCACACAGGTATTGTAGCATTGATGAGAAAATTTACCAACAATAGAGATATCAAGCAGCCTTGCAAGACAAGGTTTGGTACTTATTTTTTATCTGCGTCTCTTATTATTGTTGAGAATGAGTTGAGGCTTTTGTTGCATCATCGGTGGAGAGCCTTTCAATTCAATAGAGCTGAAATGGCGGTGAGAACTGTTGGAATAATTCAATCGAGGACATTTTGGGAGGGGCAAAGGAAGTTGTTGCTTTCATGGAGCCACTTATTCGTATTCTTCACCTTGTTGATTCAGATGGTTCTACTGCAGGTTACTTATATGAAACAACAAAAAGGGCAAAAGAAACATTGAGAAAATTTGTGGAGAAGGATGGAGGGAAGTATTTAGCCATAATGGATTTGTTTTAATTTAGGTTAGAGAAGAACATTATTCATCATGTTCATCTCTTTGGTGCACTTTTGAATCCTTCTATTATGTTTGGTGGTCGACTTGATATTGATGGAACTAAATTTATGAATGCACAAGAATTTATAATGGACATCATGGTTCCTTTAGAAGATCGTGAGCAATTCATGCAAGAAGTCATTGATTATCGCATGAAAAGTCCATTGTTATTCAATATGACAGGGCAGACAATGATGAAAACTAATCATCCAAGTAAGTGACTTAGTTAATTAGTTTATTATTGTATTTTTTTTAATTAAATATAGTATTCTTATATTTGTTTACTTATGTTGATTTGTAGGGATTTGGTGGCAATTTGTTGGTAGTGCATTTCAGTGCTTCAAAATATTACTTGTAGAATCTTGAGTCGACCTTGTAGTTCCTCTCCTTGTGGCGTAATTGGAGTGCTTGGGATGCAGCACAAACAAAGAAAAGAAATAGATTAGCCCAGGGATGCTAGAGGATTTGGTGCACATCGGGATGAACTCTATGATGAGGAGAACTATGAAAGCCAACTACATAAAGATTCAAGGCCTATTGATTTAGATAATCTTGGTGACTTACCTATAGTAGACTTTGAGCTTGAAATGGAGAGGCTTGAGCGGCGTCGAGGAACTGAACCATCGACCTGGGTGATGGAGGATCTACTTCATGTAGTTTAATGTCTCCTCATTGATCTTTTTTTTTTTTTTTATCATTGATCTTTTGGACCTGTTATGATGATACTGAGTTCTTTAGACATCTTGGATGATATGGATGGATGTTTTTTTTTTTATATATATATTTTGGACATGTCTTTTTTAATATGGTGTATTAAGTTTTAATTTGGAATTTACATTGGATGCTATATTTTGGATGATATATGCATGAATGTTTGATGTTGATGTAGTTTAGAACATTAGATGTAGGTATACAGGCAATAATCTCTCAAATTACATGGTGATATATTGCCCTTTTTTTGGTTTCGTTTTTTTGAAAACTACACGTTTAATACTCGTACCGTTCGTTTCCGTCCGTTTGACGTTTCCTGTTTTTTTGACCCTTTTTTTGACTGTACCGTTCACCGTTTTTATCTGTTTAAAACACGTACCGTACGTCTCTATTTTTTTTCCGTTCCCGTTTTAACTAACAGTGATCACAACCGATGATAAACCACACTCCCTTCACCTTACCGACCTCCCCTTTGACCCTAAAACCGTCTTTGTGCAAACCGAGCCTGACCGGTAGAGCCCCATCAAACCTCGTTACCTCAGCCTAGAATCCCATCCCCAAGCTAAGCTGAAAAACCTTGACTAAATCGTTGTGTGAGTCTTGGGGTTTAAGAAAAAATCATGATCCAAGACTGAACGGCCTAGATACCCTTTAACGACTACGGTCCAACCACCATCCAAATTAGATACGGGCACCCATGGGTGGAGCGAAATTTACTTTTGCTGATTGCAGCCAAGTAGTTGCAACTCCTGTGGCAACCAAAAAAATGGAATCTAAAAAAGTATTTTGGAAAATACTATAATCTAGAAAGGTATTTGTGACCTCTAGGGGAAGTGAATTATTCCATTTTTTTTGTTGCCAATGGACTGCAACCCGGGTAGCAGCCAAATTTTTTCCCGTCTTTCTAGGTTGTCGTTGCATGTCTTAAGTGTCAAAGATAAGTGCATATGTCTTGTTGAAAAGTGGTTAGAAGAAATAATTGTTAAAGAGAAATCAAATCCACCAAAACCTCTTTGTCACTGACCTCACGATTGCAATTTGGTTACTACCCGGGTTGCAGCTACTGTCGGCAGCCAAATAAATGAAATATTCACTTCCCCCTAGGGTTCACAAATACCCTCCTAGGTTGTAGTATTTTTTTAAAATGCTCTTTTAGATTATATTTCTTTGGCTGCCACAGTAGCTACAACCCGAGCAATAGCTAAATTTCGTCCCATGTAAACTACCACTCATCATCTCTCTCCATTTTCATTGAGGCAAACTTCCCTTCCACATATCTGCTCCAACTATCAACTCTATACTTATGTCAAAGTTTACCCTTCTCTACATCCCTAGTTATTCATATCCAAACTCCGAATGGTTTTTACCATCTAGAGTTTGAACTTTGAAGGGGGTGTTATCTAATGTGACAATATCTACCCTAAGAAACATAATACATGAAAACTGAATACTTAGGGCCGTTTGATAACGTTTACGTTTCTTTCAAGAAAGCGAAAATAAATTCGTTCTATAAGCGAAGCGGAATTGAAGGTGTTTGATAAGTCATGTTTTAGAAGTCGATGGTAACCGGTGAAAGAATTGCCACAAGTCGTTTCGAAATGGCGAAACAAGTTGAACTTGTTTACTGATCATTCTTGAATCATAAATAAGTAAAAATTTCTATTTCTATTTCTAAAAATAAGTGAAGCGACAGTTTTATCAAGCGATTTTGCTCGTTTCTGCTTTACGAAGCGAAGCAATGAACAGCTTCTTGAAACGTTATCAAACGGGCCCTTACTCTTTCCTATTAATATCATACAATAATAAATAAATTTAAAACAAAACTCTGATCGAAAACAAAATAACTTTCACTATGAGACAACAATATCATAGTACCCTCTTATCGGGTTACAAGGACCACCATTACTCTTTGACCTTATGCTATAGATTTCATTATGACAAAAATAAAAATGAATTAATAATTTCTTTCTATCAAAAGTAAGAAGAATAAAAATTGAAAAAATTACATGATTATTCATTTTTAGATTTTCCTTTACAAAATTACCTACCTATGTTTTAGTTAATAAAAATAAATTATTTTGAATTTTGGTTAACAAAACTATCTAAAACAGTGTTCATCTCTCAACTGAGTTATTTTTACTATATTGTCCCATCTCTCTTTTTCACTGAAAGCCCCTTCTCTTCCTCCTTTTTCTGTGGATCTTGACCAGAATTCCTGAACTCCCCAAACTTACATATATTTATATTGGATGAGATAATTGACGATACATGTAAACAGTCATGTAGATAGTGAGAATAAGGGTCCTTAAGCATTACAAAACAAAGCAAGACTGAACTTCCATATATTTCATCCTATGTGTATTACACAACAAAGCAAGACTGATCTATTTAGTGGACAAGTGACTATGAGACCACAACCATGCATAAGTGTATCACACAAAAGCAAGACTAAGTATAAGCTACTCCATCCCATTCAATGCAATTGCAAGCTCATAAAGGTTTGAAAAGAAGAACATTAGTAAAAAAGACTGACCTTTTTGATGATCGTTCGAGGGATGATCCATTAAAACACCGAAGTTCGAAGCACTGTGAGATAGATTGAGTTGAGGATACTGAGCAGTCTAACACTGAAAGCAAAGCAGAAGAGAGTGAATTGGTGGGGAAATACGGATTGGAAGATGTGGGTTTTATAATCTAAGATGGAAAAAAAGTTGGAACCAATTGGATGAGACTATCTTGGGCTTCAAGCTCTGAACAGTGAAGTGATTTATCAAAAAAAAAAAAAAAACACAGTGAGTGAGAGTGAGAGTGACAGTGACAGTGACAGTGACAGTAACACCAGTGCTAGAGGAGAAGAAGTTGCTAGAACAATGGGAACCTTCATAACCTAAGAGTAGTGGGAAGTGACTTCATTATGGCCAATGGATTGAGAGTACTATTTTGGACTGTTTAAATATCCACGCGCTTTCTGCTTGAGCATTTGGTTGTTTCTCAAGTGTCATGACATGTAGTCTTATAAAGGAGTGCAGCTGGAGATGGTCCCCTTCATCTGGGCCCATAGGATTGGTAACAATCTAGACTATAAAAACAATATTTAGCTGATACTCATCTATTAGCCAGGAAAGGTACTATTCGACTGACGTAGATGACATCTATTTCTATAGGAAAAAAATCATCTGTAATTTTGATTTCGTACAATTTCGTGTAATATCACCTTCAGACGGTGACACGTGTATTGATATCAATACAATGGTCCAGATCTGATTTAAATGTCTCTTCACTGATTTAATGTTTTATTAGTTGTACCAAATCTGGACCATTGTATTGGTATCAATACACGTATCACTGCCTGAAGATGATATTGCACGAAATTGTACGAAATCGAAATTACAGACGATTTCAACCCATTTCTATAAACCAATTAACGTTCTTTACAGAAAAAAATAAACTCTTATTCTCTCATTCCTTGCTGTTCAAGAGGGAATCAACCCATTGTACTCTTATGCTCTTTTTTCCAAATTAATATGATTGCATTTTAAGACTTTTTAATAACCCGAGCCTCAAGAATCCAAAGGAATATAAAATTGAGAGAAACTTCCACATTAGACAAACACAGAATGTCAATTCAGTAACGGGGTTCTTTCCGAGGTCAAGTCAAGTCTCCCTTTCAGTTATTAAACGTCTTTCGTGTTTTTCGATGCTTTTTCCATCAGGTAGGCCCACTCAGGCTTACTACAGTGAGGAACTTCTCAATACTTTTGTTGGGTGCAAGGCATCCCAAAACCCTTTTTTGGAGGAAGTAAAGGGGGAATTAAGAGCACTAGTTTAGCCTAATAGTGACAATTTGGGTTTAAAGATTAGGCACTTAGGGAAGGAGATTGTGAAATTGAATATTATCGTATGCATGTGTGTGTGGATGAATATATATAAGAGCAGATGATCATTGGCCCTACTAACGTCCAGAAAGTCGGTCAATCCAACAACTAATACAGATTGACTTGAATACAATGCACAATCCACAGAAAAATAGAAGGTTCTAGTATCTTGTTTCTTATTTCTGGAGGAATCAAAGAAATTATAATTCAAAAATAACAATGTATATTTAATCACTTTGGATTCAACAAATGTTCCAAATTTGCTTGTGACTTAATAATGCATTATACCTTTATCTTTGAAAATGCAATTGGTTCTTTCCTTCAACATATCCGAACAAATTGTAAACATGATTGTTCTACATAAAACTTTTCTTTGTGCACCAATGGCTTTCAGAGTGATTTTGGTGAAAGTCAACAAATCCTAACTCTAAACCAGTAATATAGTTTATAGTAAATTCATTTTGTTTAGGTTCTAATCAAATGGTTTCAGTTAATAAATCGATTCTTCTTTGATTCAATTCGGCTTATTTCTAAACAACTAGTTTCTATTTCGATTCCAAATTGACACCCTTAATTGGGGGATGGGGGGAGGACCGATTTAGATGATGTAACCAATAATGAAAGCAATGTATGTTAGGTGGTTCTTCATTCGGTCCCACTCTTTAAGGAGTCTAGGACAATAGGTGAACTTCGCAATAACAACAGATATTTTAGGAAAAACTTCTTTCCATTACCAGTGTACCATTGAATAAGGGTGTTTATGACAATGTGAAAAGAAAACCATGTATGGTGTTTTTGTGCTTCTTTTAGGAGACATTTGGAACAGAACATGCATGTGACCTTCGATCTATCCTTTTGCTCCTTCTTCTTTTCTTTTTCCCTTAAAAGTCGGGTAAAAATAAGACACATTTCATGTTCAGTTGAAAAACATGAATAATGGGTTACTTCCCCATGGAAAAAAAAAATATAGGTAACAAAAAAGACTCAACTTTCACAAGTTTGGACTCCCCATGTTCCAAATATTATGGAGCATACCGTGAGCAAAATAGTAGTAACTCACTCCTGCAACTATCACTCTATTGTTATTTCTAATTTCCTTGGAAGAAAGACATGTACACACAGAATTAGGAATTAAGAACAAAAGAATGTACTGCTCTATTATTCCTACAAAAAAACCATCGGAGAAAATGTACAATTTTTCCGAGTACATATAAAACACAAGGATATCTTGTCATCAACAAATGAGAAAATAACCCTACCAGCCTACCTACAAAAAGCTACCACAAACGAATATCGCAGTGGCTCAACCACTAACAACCCATTGACATTGCCTAGAAATATATCCAGTGAAATCCATTCTTCTAAAAATAAACATGAATAGCAGAGAGCAGGCACCCAGAGTTTCTTTTTCCACTCTAACCAAATTTCTTACCTCAACCTGATCTAGGGCTTAAGCAGCTGCCTGGACAGGCCCATCTGCTGATCTATAATCATAACCACGACCACGGCCCCTTCCCCTTCCACGACCACGCCCTGCAAGATTCCACACGGCATTAATTACCAAAGCTTCCCTCTATAAGTAAACATATGCAAACTGGGGATAATGAGTAAAACAGATGAACTTGGCTATTTTAAATATGCATGGACAGTTCTATAGGTTCCATGTTACTAGATTCCATGATAATGTTCCAGAAAACTGGGTTTCCAGCTAGGTATTGCCAAACATCAAGGATTTATCTCCCTAAAACAGTTGTGCTGAGGTTTTTGTAATTCTTAAAGTAAGACAGCATAATCAATGTTTGCATAAAAACAGTCACAAAAAATTAAAAATTCCACCGTATTTTGTGACTCTCACGAAAGACAACCAACTAAAACTTCACTGAGAACACCCACAAAACAAGGACAACCTATATCAATGGTTACTTAATAAACACTTAAAAAGGTTCTGAAACTCACATGAGCAGGGCATTACAAAGATTACAGCTGTACCAGTTACTTCAGTTACTTACAATTAGCATTAGCTCAGTCATTAGCACTAACTCAGTCATTAGCACTAACTAATCATTTTCTTGTAATTACTTTCTTGTAATTCTGTTTTGTGTAATCTTATCAGAACATATATATAAAAGGGATATTTAAGGGTCTCTCTTTCATACAGAGAGAAAACCCTTTCCTTATCTTCTTATCTTCAAAACCTTTCAGACCCAGTGGTACTATTTCTTTCTAATGTTGATTAAAGTTCCTTCTTGTTGACCCTTGCCTTGTCATCATTGAAATGTAAATGGACGATGAAGGTGCTGGTAATTTGGTTGGTAATTAAATATTCGATCTTCCTCCCTTAACTGCTGGCCTGTCTTCTGTTCATCCACCTCTTCTCTTCTTCAATTTTGGTAGAAGGATTTTGCTGCTCTTCAATCACTTCGTTTGAAAAATGATTCAGCCTTTTTTTTTTTTTTTTTTTTGGGGGGTGGGGGGACATCTGTACATATGTGATGTTCTATTTTAATGTGATGCATGTTATCTCCATCTGTACTTCACATCCATGTCTTTGAGACAAAAACATGTTTTCAAATTGCCCAAGGGAGGCCCATTTTGAATTCTTTTGTCATGGCATTTTTTTTTTTTAAATGTCTCTCTCTCAAGTCAAAATATAGATGTTGAAATCATCTTGTTCTTATTCTACAGAATTTGATTTGAGGTTTGATGATATTGATATTGATCTAATGCTCTTGGATCAAGGTTTTTTATTTTTTTATTTTGGAAGTTGATTGATTTTTTTCTTTTTTGGTACCATTTAGAAGTTGATTGATTGAATATACAAAAAACAGACAGTTTATTCACTGATGAAAATATAAGACGCACGTACAAATGCTCGTGTGGCATGTGTGTATATATGTATATATGTATGTATGTATGTATGTATGTATGTGTGAGAGAAAGAGAGAGAGAGAGAACGAACGAACGTTATGTAGGCTCATACTATTTGTATAAAATATAGTTTCATCATGAAAGATGAATGAAAGATGAATGAAAGATGAATGAACGGTGTTGTGAAGGGCAATTAGGTTGGACCCAGTGCTACCTTTTTCTCTTTCGTTTTTGGGTGCAGAATTAGAAAACCCTTTGAAGTGGGGCATTGAGGTGCATTTTGTCTGGGTTGACTTATGAGGTGTTCTGTTGTTATGGTTGTTGCCGTATTGTAGGTACCCAGTGGATGTGAATGCTAAGAGGGCTGAAGTTATTTTTACGTAAAAGATTACTGCAACTGCCACATGACCCTGATAAGAGAGCACCAATTGAGGTGCGGCTTGTGTAGGTAATTGATTTATCAAAGATTGTCTTATCTTCAGGTGCATTTTCATTGTAACTACTATGCGGATTAACTGTTCATTTCGTTGTGTGCTTTTTGTACAATTGGTTCGCCTTTTATGACATGAAAACGGCATCATGCATGTTTCTTATTAGTGATATATTAGTATATTATTTTTGACAGCTTCTCCATTCAAAGAATATTTTGTTTTTTCATATATTATTTTTCTTCTTGAGGGAGAGAGACTTTATTTTAAAATGTGGAGCTAATTTTTAACTACTAGATTTTCATAATGTACATGCTTCTACATTTCTTTTTGCAATCTTACTGGGCATTCCTATGTATGTTAAATCTTTTGTAAATAAATTCTTCTTTTTTTTTTCTTGGGCTTATCTTTACAGATGCTCTATCAAAATGGAGGAATTATGTGATCCAGATTTTAATGTTTGAATGGATTGTGTTACTTTGTGATCCAGATTTTTATGTTTAAATGGATTGTGTTTCTCTAGGATTCAGTGAACCAAAATTGCAATATTTTGATAATTACACTGTTTTGGCCATTGCTAATATAGCCATTGAAATACACCGAAATGAATGAGTCATGCTCTCTACCAGCATAACAGATTTTAAATATGGATTGTTTTGGTAATTGGTTGATGGAATTCATCACAAGTTTTTTTCTCTTTTTTTTTTCTTTTTTTTTTTTTTGGAAATTTAGGTTCCTCAATGTTTCAGACTAAATGGAAGCGCTCAAATTTTGTATCCTTTCCTACAAATTTGTCATTTAGCACTTTTTGATGTTTTGTTTTGTTGATTAAAACATGCCAATGAGTCCACACTTTGCCATCTCCTCCTTTTATGACGACGTTTTTTCGTGTCGTGCCAATAGGGAGTTGTCCACATCATATTTATAATTTATTGTCCCCACCCTCCTTCCAAAAAAAAAAAAAAAAAAAGGGCTCTCTATTTCTACTGAAAACCAATGTTACTTCTAATTTTTGCTAAACAACTTCAACATATGGACATGAAGAAGTATGTTTTCTTTATAATATTGAGGGTTGGTTTTGGTCAATTTCTTATATTAATTAGACTATATTTTCATATCCATATCCCGCATTTTATAGCTGAACCTCATTGTTTTGATTGTGGAGCACAGGTTGATAAACTTCTTAAAAATAGAGAAACTATACATTCTGTATTTAACATAGCCATGCAAATATGAGAGAGATAGAAAGAATGGAAAGAGAGTAGATTTCCTATTGGCAAGGGGGAGAGAGACGTATTAGAGAGAGTGAGTAAATCTATTTAGAAGGAGAGAGAAGAGGGAAACAGGATAGAATCTAGGGGAGTTTCCTATTGGTAGGAGAGTGATGTGAAAGATAAAGGAAGAGATAAGAATAATAAGATAGAATCTAAGGAATTTTCTACTGGTAAGAGAGTTTTAATTATTAGAAGAAAAGAAAAGTGGAGAGAGAAAAATAGTATTTAAGTATTATAAAAATATAATAATATAAAGGTACTAACAATTTAAGAAAATAAAAAAAGAATAAAAAAATAAGATAATAAAGGAAAAAGGGTAAAATTGTCAAGTAGAACGTTAATACTATGATATATATATATATATATATATATATATATTGTTTTGAGATTCCTAGATGATCCCTTTTTTTCTTCCTGCACATACAGTCCAAGATAATATCATATTCCAAATTCTACACAAGTCAACAAAGCAGGACCAAAGACTCAAAGAGGGAGGGTGGTGGTGGTGGTGGTGGTGGTGGTGGTGGTGGGGGGTCTAAAAGAAGTTTCCTCTTACGCTTTGTCAGTGTCAAATCAATGAGAGTTGGTATATTAATAGTGGCTAAGGAATAAGGTCGATGGATCTTTCTTTTGCCCAATAATAATTTTGAAGGGGAGACGACTCCTCACTCCTCGTAGTATGGGGTAAATATCTCAAGTCATATCAATGGAAATATGTGGGAGACGCTATCAATATGATTCACATGGCAACCAGAAGAGTGAGAAAATAATATATAATTTATTGTGAGAGGGCATACAGTAAATTATCCGTGTTGAATATTTTTTTTTCTTATATTATAATAATATCACTGCAGTGTGGTCGTGGGTTCAAGTTTAGAAACAATCTTTTCGCAAGCTAATTCCTTAGACCTTGTAGTGGTGGGAATCTTGTGCATTAGATGTACCTTTTAGAATCATAATTGAATGTAAACATTTAAAATCGAATTGGATGAAAAAATGATTAAAACTATCAAATAGATTAAAATGAAAACCGTGTGGAATAAAATCAAATATATTGAGCTGAAAATATCAAACCCCTATAAGAATCAAATTGGACCTAAAAGTTTCGGTTTTGATTTTAGTTTTTAAAATCTATTTTATTTTAGTTTGATTTCAATTTCTATGTATTTTTCTTGAACCCAAACTGAACTGATTGACACTTTTTAATTAAAAGGATCCAATATTAGAATATCTCTCAACATATGGTGAAGAGAGAATCTCTCCAACCACATGAATTGATCGCTTGAATAATCTGAAAAGGGCTATTTCTGACCATTAATAATAAGTGAAGAAAGATAATGATGACATCCACTTCTTAAGAGTCCAACCTTCAGTTGATGAAAAATTAAATCCAAACCTTTCATTTTCAATCTTAGACAATTTAACAATTATAGATGAAATTAGAAGATTTGGGTTTTCTTATAAACCGATTATAGTATCAACAGAAACCCCATAAAATAGTGGTAATGAAAGAAAACATTTGATATTGGGGGCACATTTTCTATCCTGGAATGTGCCCATGTGTTCAGACACAAGATTGTGTAAAATGATCACCGCACCCCTCTTGATTGATGCCTGAATGAATGTTCTCATTGGTTGGGACATTGTCACAAAGGCCACGCTCTCAGACTGAAAAAATTTCCCATGATTTTCAGAGAAAAAAACCATGAAAATGGACATCAACAACCACCCTTCATTGAAACAAACAAATAAACAAGTACAAAAACCTCATTCCATGCTTCCACAAACTACCACCTGCTCAGTGGATGAAATTTGTGTGGTTAGCTGTTAATTAACAACTTCAATTCATTTCATTTGAAACGTGAGAAGGAAGGGACCAATCAGTCTCAAAATACATCAACAAAAGAGATTAAAAACCGATCATTCTATTGGTGTTCATTCAAAGTAGATAAGCCACCAAATCGGTCCTGGTTAATTTCGATCCGGATCGAACCAGCCTTTAGATCTCTAACCCTATCGATTTCGGCTGGAATTGGGATCTGCCTGGATCAGATTTTAAATCCCTGCCTTCACATGAAGGAGACTCATTTCAATTTTTCTGGTCTGACGGTCTTTGGTTCAGGCTGGTTTTTTTCTAAGTACAGAGACAAAATACAATGTATCTAAAGGTGTCAATTGATTCGGCTCAAGATACAAATGTAGAAATCAAAATCGAATCAATCTAAGAATAGGAACACATACATTTTCAAAATCATATTATTTTTTTTAGGTCTTATTTTAGCATTCATAAATCACTCACAAAGACATTTTCACCAATGTTTAATACAGGACACCTAGCCTTCAACTAGTAATACAAATTCTGTTTTAGATATGATTCATTTTCATAGGATCATTCTCTGGCCCTAGGTTCTATGCTGAGGAGTCAAATCCTTCTATTTTTGGTATTCATGAATTAACCCCCAAAGATCCTACCCAAAAAAGAAAAAAAAAAAAAAAAAAGTTTACCCATAAAGATATTTTCACTATTAAATTTGGGAGAAAAAACCTTGCCGTCTGGCATTGCCTTTATCCAAACACAATTAGATGTGAAAAGACCTAATTGCCGCCATGCACACTGGGTATTTTCACTCCCGACTATGTTGGGCGTAGTGCGCACGGATGGGCAGACTTCTTTCCCCCTAAATAATATAAAGAGCGAGAGAACTCTACCAACCTAGAGTAAGAAACACCAAGCATATAGACCAATGGGAGAGAGCATGATAACATATTAGGTGCAAGTCAAGGGCAACGTGGTCCTTTCACACCCTGTACATTCTGATGGTGACAGAGTCCAAAAAATGAAGGGGAATTTACTATCATTCCCCTACTCTTAGCCTATTGAAACTTCATACTTTAACTTTTTTTCCTAATACCCCCATACTTAAGATTTTTACCTATCTTTCTCTCCTATTGTTTTAAAATACCCAAATTACCCTTCCTTTTCACTTTTTGACCGGTTCATCATCTATTTTCCCCTCTCATGTCATTTTTCTTCTCGCTGTACGACATCCGCCAGTGTTGATTTTTTTTTTTTTTTTAACGATGGGTATCCAGGCCTTCGACCTGACTAGTCTCATGGGCCCATACTGACCAACAACCGCATGAATCAGATCATACTGGGGTTGAATGAGAACCATTCAACTTTCACTGAAAACAATAAAGAGCACTAAACACTCCTGTACGAATGGCCCAAGGTGTGTTTAGTGGGAATCAAACTTAGTACAGTTGATTCTCTTTCTCTTTCCCTATCAAATTTTTCAAAAAAAGGAATTCCCTGGTTTTGATTACACAATTTATTAATTTAATTTTAGATGTATCCTGTAGAAGAAGTCACATTAAATCAAACCCCTCAAAACCGAAAAAACCCCCACAGCTGTTGCTTGGGATGAGTTCTCTTACCGTAATGTCCTCATATTTCAGAAGGAAGAGACCCAATTGTTCAATGAATTCAAAATGAGGCCTTTCACACCTTGCTTTCGTAGACGATCTTATTCTCTTTGGTGAAGCGTCAATGGCTGAGGCTCCAAGGATGAATGAGATTTTGGCATAAATTCTGCAGTTTGTCAAGTCAATCTCTCAACCTAAACAAATCCAGTGCGCAGTTCAGCCCGATTGTAACGGCCGACATCAAGAGGCAATTGAGGGAATATTTTCAGATAGTGCCCACTTCAGATCTAGATAAATATCTTGGAATACCTCTGATCAGCGGGAAATTATCTAAGACCCATTGTGCGGAGCTGATTTCCCGCGTTTCTACAAGACTTCAAAATTGAAAGGCTCAATTTCTAAGCCCGGCAGGCAAGTTGATTCTAATTCAATCTACCCTTTCGGTAATGCCAATGCACACGATGCCATGCTTCTCCCTGCCTGTTTCTGTTCATAAATCATTGGACACCGTTTGCAGAAAATTCTTCTGGTCTAATGGCAGTAACTCTCAAGTCCCTACTATTTCTTGGTCCAACTACCTGCAAATTCTCCTTTTGTAAACTGAAGAGGTTTGGGGGTCTTAACATCAAACTCTCCTCTCCAATGAACAAAGCCTTGCTTGTGAAAAAAGGATGGGAATTGTTACACCCAACTACCTCTTTATGGGCTAGAATCATGAAGGCAAAATATTTCCCTACTTCATCCTTCCTCACTGCAAATTTCCCATCTTCAACCTCTTGGGGATGGAAATCCATCTGCTCTTCAGGAGATCTCCTTCATGCAGGAATTTTTTTCCAAGTAGGTGATGGGAGTTCTGTTAGTGATTCTAAATCCTAGAATCATTTGAATGACCTACAGTGTATAGATTACAAGAATGAATAATGGAAAAAAATCGATCACATACCCGTTGAGCGTGAATAAAGTTCCTAAATCAAGGTTGACGCTTGTACCACAAACTATGATGAAGAACCACGCAATATGGGTCCTTCTACTGAGATCTTCTGCAGCCTCTTACTATGGGATCTTCTCTCTGTCTCTACACTAGCTCTGTAAGAAAGCAGTGCTCCCAAAATATTATTATGAAAAGTAATAGCTGCAGAGACTGTCAGTATTCTATATATAACAGAATTCTTAAACCCCATTCCATTCCCACAATAGAATAGGGTTAGAAGTTTCCTAATTAAAGTGGTCCTTATTCTCTTGGACTCAATAGGTCAATCAATATCAGTTAAGCCCACATAAGAGTCCTAACAATCTCCCACTTGGGCTACATTGATACTGATGTCTTCGTATTGACACCTGGCCAAATAATTCCAAGATTGAATACCACTCAAAACAAACTTTGATCCAATCAATAATCTCCATTGTTGAACAATAGTAGAAAATACACCTCAATATACGGCATATAACTATCTAATATTACAAACAACAGAAAATTATCAATTCAAATCGCCTGGAAACATAGATATAAGGAATTATATCATAACTATGATCACATAAGATATATCCTTCCTTATAGGTCCGTTCCTGATCTGAAGATCAGCCTACTTGAAAACATCACAAGTAGAGAACTTTGATATTAATCAATATTTAGGCAAACTGTCATTTGCTTGTATTAATATCTCACTTTGGCATACATCCTATGGTTAACAACCACCTCCATGAATTTAGGCTAAATACCGCCATAAATCACGAAACTTCGCTAAACACCGCCATTAACTGTGACATGTCAAAGTAAACCACAATAATCATACAATAAAATGATGAGAGAGAATATAAATGAACACTATACTGGAAAGTAAACATCCTCAATATAGATTGATCTCATAATGTATGATCTAACAAAATAATGCTTATTACAATACCACATGGATAAGTAAACTCCCACTAAACAAGCATATCAAAAGATTCCATCAAATTCCCACTGGAAGAGCTTTGATCAAAGGATCAGCAACCATCTCTTCAGTAATAATATGCTCAACAACGATCTCCCCAGCGTTGATCTTCTCGCGAACCAGAAGATAATTAATCTCAATGTATTTGGAGCTGCTAGATCTCTTGTTATTCTTTGCAAAGAAAACAGCAGAAATATTGTCACACCACAAATGCAAAGGCTTAAAGATGGAATCTTCAACCTTCAGTTCAGATATGAAATTTCTCAGCCACACTGCCTGCTTGGTAGCTTCATAAAGTGCCACAAACTCAACTTACATAGTGGATGAAGCTAAAATAGTTTGTTTGGCACTCTTCCAAGAAATAGCTCCTCCTCCCAATACAAAAATGTATCCAGAGGTAGACTTTCTATCATCAGTACATCCACTGAAGTCCGAGTCAGAATACCCCACAACTTCAAATTTTTCTGATTTACTGAACACTAGCATGAAGTCCTTTGTTCGCTGTAGATAGCGCATAACCTTCTTAGCTGCAATCCAATGAGCCAGACCAGCATCAGATTGAAACCTGCCAAGTATACTAATTGCAAAGGCAATGTCAGGGCGAGTACAAACTTGTGCATACATCAAACTTTCAACGGCAGAGGCATAAGGCTTGTCATTCATTGAGCTCCTCTCAATATCATTCTTTAGACATTGTTGCTTGTTTAACTTGTCTCCTTTACTGATAGGTGCTTCACCACCAGAACATTTAGACATGTTAAACCTCTTTAAAACTTTATCAAGATATGTCTGTTGTGATAGCCCAAGTAACCCCCGTGGCCTATCACGACTAATCTCGATTCTAAGCACATAACTAGCTTCACCCATGTCCTTCATTTCAAAGTTTTCTGAAAGAAAACCCTTAGTCTCCATCAATAAGGTTTTGTTGCTGC
The DNA here is from genome assembly GCA_022985045.1 of Macadamia tetraphylla. Lineage (NCBI taxonomy): Eukaryota > Viridiplantae > Streptophyta > Magnoliopsida > Proteales > Proteaceae > Macadamia > Macadamia tetraphylla. Next base: position 43,882,292 of record CM040965.1, read on the forward strand.
TAGCCAACAGAATGTCATCCACATAGAGCACAAGAAAGATGAAACTACTTCCACTGAGTTTCAGATATATGCACTGATCGATTGGATTCTCTACAAAATCAAAAGAAGTCAAAACTCGATCAAATTTCAAGTACCATTGTCGAGATGCTTGTTTTAACCTATAAAGAGACTTTTTCAACATACAAACAAAGTCCTCTTTACCCTTTTCCTCAAAACCTTCAGGTTGTCTCATGTATACCTGCTCTGACAGCTCTCCATTCAGAAATGCTATTTTCACATCCATCTGATGTAACTCTATGTCAAAATGGACAACAATGGCTATGATAATTCTAAATGAGTCCTTTGATGAGACAGGTGAGAAGGTTTCCTTGTAATCTATCATCTCTCGCTGAGTAAAACCTTTCGCCACGAGTCTAGCTTTGTAGCGTTCTACTCTACCTTGAGAATCTGTCTTGGTTTTGAAAATCCACTTAGATGTAATAGCCTTACAATCCTTTGGAATTTGCACTAATTCCCATACTCCATTGTTGCTAATGGATAACAGCTCTTCCTTCATTGCTTTTACCCATTTGTTTGAATGTTTATGAGTAACTACTTGAAGAAAAGTAATAGGGTCTTCTTTTTGTCCTATGTCAAACTCACACTCATTCAAATAAGAAACATAATCAGAGTGCAGAGAAGGCTTGCGCACTCTTGTAGACCTCCTTATAGGTTCAGGTGGAAGACTGTCAATATTAGCGGTATCAGGAGGTGAAGGTAGGTCTGCAATAGCAATATCTGTCCCAACTTGCAAATCATATTCAATTGGAGTTTGAGTGATTATATCATCAGACAGGATGGGATTGAGATCAAGAAGTGAATTTCTCAACTCAACAGGTGCTATCTCAGAGGTGTCATACTCCCCTTCTTCAAAAGAAAAATTACGAGGTATTCTAGACTCTTCATTGCATTCAACAAATCTAGCATGAGTGGTCTCTACAATTTTGTGTCCTGGGCCAGGACAATATAATCTATACCCTTTAGACCTCTCTGGGTATCCCACAAAGTAGCAACTTGTAGTCCTTGAGTCAAAAACTTTTTTCTTGAGGGTTAAAGACTTTAGCTTCTGCTTGACATCCCCACACTCGCAAGTGTCTAAGGCTAGGTATTCTGCCACTCCAGAGTTCATAGGGAGTCTTATTCACAGATTTGCTTGGCACTCTATTGAGAAGATAAACAGCAGTTTTAAGTGCCTCTCCCCATAAAGATTATGGTAAGGTGGTATTGCTCACCATAGAACGGACCATGTCTTTCAGAGTACGATTTCTTCTTTCCGCTACTCCATTCTGCTGAGGTGTTCCAGGCATGGAATATTGAGGAGCTATCCCATGTTCTTGCAAGAATTTTGCAAAAGGACTAAGCAACTGCTCAAAATCACCACTTCTCCCATAATATTCTCCACCCCTATCGGATTTGACCACTTTGATCTTCTTGGAGTGGAAAAGTTCAACTTCAGCTTTAAAAATCTTAAAAACATCTAGACCACTAGATTTCTCACTGATAAGGAAGACATACTCATATCTTAATCAATCATCAATAAAAATTATAAAATAACGGTGCCCAGTGAGTGTAGGATAGGAAAAGGCCCACAGATGTCAGTGTGAATGAGGTCTAATACTTCAATGCTACGAGTAGCATCCTTTTTTCCTGAAGATTATCATTTTTCCCTTAATGCAATCTATACATGTTTTCATGTTCTGAAAATCAATATTTTTTAATATCCCTTCCTTTACCAATCTTTTCATTCTCTTGGTTGAAATATGACCTAACCTTTTATGCCATAACATAGAGGATTTTTCATCAATCAGAGAGCATTTCACTCCGACATTCAGAACCCATGAAGAATTACAATTCAATCTATAAAGCCCATCAACAAGAGTACCACTACCAATAGAGATAGAATCATGTAATAAGCAAAAGCCAACTTGATTAAAATTAACAGAATAACCATCTGAGCAAAGTTTAGAAACTGAAATTAAATTCCTCCTCATAGAGGGAACATAAACAATATCCTTTAAATCAATAAATAAGTCTGAATGAAAAAACAATCTAATAGTTCCTATGGCTTCCACTTCAACTCTAGCTCCATTGCCCACGAACACCGTCACTTCATCCTTGCTTGGCACCCTCCTGCTTAGGAACCCCTGCAAGGAATGAGTGACGTGAATAGATGATGCAGAATTTAACCACCATGAATCAATTGGTACATTAATCAAGCAAGATTCAAAACATACTAAGGATAGATTCATACCATCATCCTTCTTTTTTCAAGGTAGGTCTTCCTCTTAAAACAATCCTTCTTCATGTGCCCTTTGGCCTTGCACCAAAAACACTCTATGCCACTCAAGTCTTTTTGTACCCTAGATTCTTTGAAATTTTGCTTTTCCTTCTTGTTTTTCCCTTCTTTAAATGGAATGAATTTTCTTTTTTTTAAATAACTTCTTGATCCCTTTGTTAGGTCCCATAGAAGATGAAGTCTTACCTTGAGTAAGATTGGCACTTTCAACTTTGGTCCTATTAATTATTCCCTCTTTCTGGGTTACCACAGTGATCAATTCATCAATACTTCATTTATCCTTCAATGTATTATAAGTAGTCTTAAGAGTCTTGTAGCTCTCAGGTAGAGAATTCAAAGCAATGGTGACCATGAAGTCATCATCAAAGTTAATACATGTACCTCTGATCTTGTTTCCTAGGGAAATCAACTCTAGTATATGCTCTCTAACACTTCCTACTCCATCAAATCTAGCCTCAGTCAATTGACTCATGAGATCGTGAGCCTGTGATTTCTTAAAGCTATCAAACTTAGCTTTTATAGTAGCCAAATACTCAGAAGGAGTATCCTTTTTAGCAACACTATCCTTGATAGACTCAGGCAAAGCACTTTTAATAACAGCCAAGGATTTCCTATTTGCAGTGACCCACTTGTCATAATTCCCTTTCTTAGTTTGGGTACTGGTTGCAGTAGGTTCAGCTGGTTTGGTGGTCCTAGTACACAGGTCTAGGTCCTTGAGAATCATGTAGACCTTTAAATCTTCCATCCATTTGTTGAAATTATCCCCATTAAGCTTAGGAATATCAGGTACACCAAAACTAGAAGACATCCTGTTGAATATTTCAATAAAGAATATTCTATTCAACATACAGACATATATGTAAAAGAATAAGCATGTAACAATTAACAAAATTAAACATTACATACTCAAGTATCAATTACTTCACGAGTGTCAACCGAAACTACATTCCTAACCTTTGGGTCTGAAACATACTGGTCCACTCAAGTTTCTGCTATTACTGCGAGACTTCTTCTAACTTTCGAAAAGTATCGCCATCTTTGGATAGACAACATCTTCTAGGTTGAGAAATCCCTATTCTGTTTTTTTCTTTACTTGCTTTAACTTTAACCTTTCTTTGATAATATCACCTTTGGGTGAATATTAACAACTTTGCTACCAACCATTATTCTCTGTCTTTTCAAACAAAGAAGACCTTTGATTTGTATTCTATTACAATAAGGTTGAACTTTACCACTTTGGTGGATTCCACCCAATCTTATTGCAATAGTCTACAAATTCATTCCGATAGCTAAAAGTGGGATTGTTTAAGCATGAATAAAAAATATTCATAAAGAAAAGCATAAACTACATCACCAAGAATAAACAAGTTCATATTCTGATATGCAAGTAATGTATTAGTTGATTTTCTTTTATTTCTTCCAATTAATAGGAAAATTATAAAGAATCATTAAACACCCATACTTGTAACTTATACAAAATAGGCCATAAAAGTTGATCAAAGCTATGCTCATAATATATCAAAACGAAGAGCACGAAAAACTAGACTCAACGCAAAAAACCAGAGTGAAAAATTCTTCACCGTTTGCCTGTACGAGCCATTTGAAATTACAGTATTTTTTTATCAAAATCAATCCAAACCAACCAGTTCGGGCATATTAGTTCCGGGTCAAAATTCGGGTCAATTGGTCAACGGCCCAGTCAACCTTTGACCAAGTCAAATAAAGCAGGTCATGAGTTGACCCACTACATCTCAGGTCAACTCGGTAGGGTTTTCGAGTTGACCCGACGATGACTCGCAGCCATTTTTTTTTTTTTTTGGAAAAAAATTTCTCTCTCCTCTGGCAGTCGGTTCCAGTGGTGCATGCCGATGCGTCTGGAGGTTTTTGGTGACTTACGACATACCGCCGCGATCGTCTTCTCATGCTCTACAACTTTCGTGTAGAAAGTTTTCTCATATGAGATCTTTAAGCGAGAGTAAAATAATTATTTTCATAAATTGAAACCCAAATCTTTTTTTTTTTTTTAAATAAACTCTTGATTCTAGCACCATAGTATAGGCTCTGATACCAATTGTTAGTGATTCTAAATCCTAGAATCATTTGAATGACTTACAGTATATAGAATACAAGAATGAATAATGGAAAAAAATCAATCACATACCCGTTGAGAGTGAATAAAGTCCTACAATAGAATAGGGCTAGAAGTTTCCTAATTAGAGTGGTCCTTATTCTCTTGGACCCAATAGGTCAATCAATATCAGTTAAGCCACATAAAAGTCCTAACAAGTTCAATTAACCCTTGGACAGACTTTTGGATCCCAAAAGTTCAGCCTTCTGCAGCCCCTTATCCGCTCCCTCTGGATGCGCCCCTGTCTGTACAATATTTTATAAATCCTACATATCGTTGTTGGAAAAGAGACCTTCTCTTTCAATGGTGGCCTCCAGATATAGTTTTCCAGATCATTTCAATATCCTTACCCATCTTCCCTTCTCAAGACAAAATTATCTGGGCAGCCACAGCTAATGATGTCTTTACTGTTGTGTCAGCCTATAGCATTGCTACAAATGGTTTTTCAGTAACTCAGGGGACAACATGGCTTAAAGTGTGGCATCTGCCGACTGTTCCAAAAGTCCAACAGCTTTTGTGGAAGTCTTTGCATGACAAACTTTCACTTCCTTGCCTTCTTAATGGCAGAGGCTTTAATTTTAATCTTTCATGCCCTCTTTGTGCTTACCATTCTCTAGACATGGATCACCTTTTTATCTCATGTCCCACCATCCAACCAATTTGGCAATCCGTTGGACTTTTTTCCATGATATCCTCCTACTCCTTCACTCATTCTATTCTCAATGCTATCCATTGTCATCATCCATCAAACAGAACACGGACTCTCCAGATTGCCCTTTTTTGTAGCATCATATGGAACATTTGGGTCGCATTTTGGGATTGGATTTTTAAAAGAAATTGTTTCCGAACCAATTCGATTATTCTGAAAGCAGTCAGAGAAGCAAAAGAAGTTAGTGCGCTGCATGTTCTGAAACCTCAAAGAAATGTTATCTCAGTGTCTTGGAGCTCCCCCCCCCCATGCGGTGGGAACGTTGAAGTTCAATATAGACGGGGCAAGTAAAGGGAGCCCAAGACTGGCTGGAATTGGTGGTATTTGCTGGGATCATAATGCATCTCTCATGTGTTGCTTTTCTTTGGGTATTGGAACATCGTACGCAATCACAGCAGAAGCGTTGGCAATCATGCAAGCCCTTCTTATTGCTTCGTCTCACAATTGAAAGCATATTATTATTGAAAGTGACAACGAACTAGTCATCAAGCTCCTTAAGGGGTTGTCTGTCACTTGTCCTTGGGGGATCAAGTATATTATACAGGATTGCCTACAGTTAATCAATTGTTTTACTGATGTGAGCTTCATTCATATCTTCAGAGAAGCGAACTCTGTTGCTAACTCTTTGGCCTCTTCTGGGACATCAGCTCAGCCTTCCTTTTCTCTTTTGTGTGATCCTCCCACTTGTATTCGTACTCTACTATTGCCTGATTGTACTGGCACAAGGTTTTATCGTTAATAAAGCCTTTTGTTTACCAAAAAAAAGAGGCCCCAAGGTTAGCAAGCGGGACAAAATTGGAAAAAAAAAAGATGTTTTGTGGTGTCCGTTGTTTCATTAACTCTGGAGTGGACTCATTGGATTGGATTGGATTGGTGTGCTCCTGGATGTGACTTTATTTAACGTGAAAAGAAAAAAGAGGGGAAGAGGGGTTCCGATTAGAGAGGAAGAGGGAGCCCTATGGTTTCATTGTAAGCCCCAAGTTCTCTCTTCAGTTTGGGCGAGTACATGGGAGGATTAATAGGGGTATCCTTTCAAGGCAGGGGCGGGGAGGGTGGGTGACGGTAAAGAGGGAAGTGTCAGGAAACAAATTAAGAAAGGAGGAGTTTCAGTAAATATAGGCGAAGTGTAGGGGAGTGATAGTGAATTCCCCAAAAAAGAATCGATATTAGAATCAGTCTCTAGCCTATGCCAATTCTCATTCTTATTGACTTAGAATCGGCCGAATCATTCATTTGATAAAACCAACCGATTAGGGAATCTTAGTTGGAATATTCATCATTGAAACCCAAAACGAATCAATTCGGCCCATTCTAAGCAGTGGTTTCAGTTTCAAATCGATGCCCTTAAATAGAATCTTCTCCCAATCGATTACATCAGACGATCATAAACTAATTGAGCCCCACAAAGTTCTCCATCTACCGCAAATATTGACCCCCCATTAACATCTGAAATAAATGACAGCTGAGAAGAAACAGTTGAGTTCTGAGTCTTCTAACAAGATCCATTCGTGGGTTGCCCAGATGGTTAGGGAAAATTGAAGATTGTGTGGATAAATGCATAGTCCCAAATTTGATTCTTCATCTGTATCTGCTTTGACACCTTGATTAAAAAAAATAAATAAATAAATAAATAGAAAAATTCTGACAGAAAAAATTACTCACACTTAACAAATCCCATGACGACATTGTTAGGTTTAATCCACCAAAATTAACCCAATTCCCAAACAAATGGAGGCTAAACCTCCATTAATCCATTAATCCATTAAGATGACAACATATGTTTCTAGTTTCCACTTCCATCTCCAATTCTCTATCCGTACTTAGTCAAAACTTTAAAGAGTCCTCCCTTCCTCAATTTTCTGTTGTAGCTGTCGCGATTCTCATATCTCTTCTTCCCTTAACTGTTTTCCACAATGAAATGACCTCATAATTTCTCTCAAAATTTCATCTAAAGGGTAATTTGATAGAGAAGACATTCAGTTCTGGTCTCAAATCTCAATCAAAGGAACCCTTTTGGGAATTTGAATTCCGTGTCATCTTACTACTGTAACTACACAGCCATGACCCAACCCAAAAATATACATAAGAGTTTCGGATCCCCCTTCACACTTCTTCACACAGATTGAACTCTCTCTTCAGCTCTTCTCTTGTGGGCTAATCAGTTTCTTCTCTTTATCAGTCATGAAGAAGGAAAGGGTCGTTGCGTTCCTCTGTTTTCTGTGTCTATTGTTGCCCATATTGGTTTCGGCTGAATGTACTTGTGAGAAAGATGAAGAAGGAGATCGTAACAAGAGCTTGGCTCTTAAATATAAGATTACGGCCTTGTTTTCGATTCTTTTCGCAGGTGGCATTGGGGTTTGTTTGCCAATGATGGGGAAGATGATTCCAGATCTGCAACCCGAAAAGGATATCTTCTTCATCATCAAAGCTTTTGCAGCTGGTGTCATTCTAGCAACTGGGTTCATTCATGTCTTACCAGATGCATTCGACACTTTAACCAACCCTTGTCTCAAAGGGAAGGCTTGGGAATTTCCGTTAACTGGTTTCATTGCCATGATGGCTACGATTGGAACATTGATGGTAGATAGTTTGGCTACAGGATACTATACCAGGTCGCACTTCAATAAGTCACAACCAGAGAAAGGAGACGAGGAAGGAGCAGGAGAACATTCAGGTCATGTTCATGTTCATACTCATGCCACTCATGGCCATGCTCATGGGTCTGGTATTGCTATTGCATCTGAAGGCTCGCCGACAACCGCCCTTATCCGGCATCGCGTAGTTTCGCAGGTATTTTATTGTTATAATTAATTAATTATTAATTTCTTCTGTTCCCCTTTTCTTCCATTTTAATATTTTATTTATTTCTTTTTTCATTTCCAAAATGAATGTTTCTCTGTTCTGTTTGTCTTTATTTTACATTTTTTTCATCACCTATTTAGCAGGTATTCTTGATACGTAGTTTTCATTCTTTTTCCTCATCCCCCTCCCTCCCCTGTTTCTGCAATTTTTTTATGGAAAGGATGTAATTTTTATTTAATTATGTAAATTCAAAGAGTTTAATTAATCATGAATGTGTTAGGTTTTGGAGCTGGGAATTGTTGCACATTCTGTCATCATTGGAATTTCATTGGGTGCTTCTGAAAGCCCCAGTACCGTAAAGCCTCTGGTTGCAGCCTTAACTTTCCACCAGTTCTTTGAGGGAATGGGGCTTGGTGGATGCATCACCCAGGTACCTGTTTTGTCACTGCAATTTTTTTATTTATTTTTATTTATTTTTTTTTTTTATTTATTTTTTTTTTTTGGGGGTTCAATCCTTCCCCTAATTTTACTTTATCTGTTTGTTAAATTGATTGGTTTGTGATATTGCGTGAGTCTCATTCACAGGCCATCACTGAACAATACCTTCTTTTCTTTTTGTTATGAGTTCTGCTAAGATGAATGTTCTCATGTGCAGTAGGACCATATGCATTGATGGACAAAACAATCAACATTGCTACTAGAACCATGTGGTTTTGTTGAGTGGGTCCAACCATTGTAGCTCTTTCTGATAATAATCAAGTCAGGCTTTAGCTTGGCCATCCCACTCATCTCTTTGTTTAGAAACAGAGAATAGATGATCATGTAATTTCAAGAAGACTGCTTTGTAGTAAAGTAGATCAGTAAAAGAGAATTCTGTAAATTCTCTCTTAGGGAGTCAAAACATTTGTGATTGGACAAAACAATCAACATTGCTACTAGAACCATGTGGTTTTGTTGAGTGGGTCCAACCATTGTAGCTCTTTCTGTTTATAATAATAAAATCAGGCCATATATCTTGGCCACCCCCACTCTTCTCTTTGTTTAGAAACAGAGAATAGATGATCATGTAATTTCAAGAAGATTGATTTGTAGTATGGTAGATCAGTAAAACAGTATTCTTTAAATTCTCTCTTAGGGAGTCAAAAACATTTGTGATGGAGCACAGTTCATTCCTTGCTATAGTGATAAACAGTTCAGAGTGTGTTCTGGAGGATGCCTTTCATTCCAAAGAATTGTGCACCTAAGTTGAGTTATTTGTTTTGTGGACTGTCTTTCTTCAATTCATAACCTGATATAAGTTTTGAGATAAACATCAGAAGCTTATGAAACCTTAATGTATTGTGTTTTGATATGCTAAAATATGGTTACATGGTTTTGATAGGCAAAATTCAAGTCAAGAGCAGTTGCAATTATGGCAATCTTTTTCTCCCTCACTACACCAGTTGGGATTGCACTGGGCATAGGAATAACAAATGTCTATGATGAGAACAGCACAACAGCACTAATTGTTGAAGGGATTTTCAACTCTGCTTCAGCTGGGATATTGATCTACATGGCACTTGTTGATCTACTAGCAGCTGATTTCATGAATCCCAGGATGCAAAGCAATGGAAAGCTTCAGTTTGGGGCCAATGTCTCCCTTCTTGTAGGAGCAGGTTGTATGGCCCTTCTAGCTATATGGGCTTAAGTTGTTGGTAGAGGTATAGAAATTTTTATAGTTTTTAGTGAATCCCTTCTTCACCCTTGCTTCCCTTTTTGGATAATTTGCTTCTTTTTATAGGTTGTTGTTGTGAAAATATACATAAGAGAATTTTCATCATCGGCAAAGTTAGGATCCTTTTTTCTCCTTACTAGTTTTGGTAGAGAACAGGTATATGGGAAATGGGAAGTCTCTTTCATTTAGATCAACAATCCAACGTCATTCAAATTCTTATTTCTCTTATTTTCTTTGGGCTCCTATGTTTCCCAATAAAATTTCTTATTTTTTGGCCCTGAGAAATATATTTTTTTGAAGCAGTTGGAGGTATGAGGGCTTTAAATCAACAAATCTTTCCATCTTATCTGACACAATATCTCTAATAACCAGCTCTTGCCCGTGATGTGAGCCTCAATTTTATTTTAGAAACTGTTTCTTATGTGCTGTTCATTTGACCTATAATAGGTGTATTCTTGCGGAATTTGTTGTTTCGATGAATTGTGCTAATTTCTAGTTGCCTTGAGTATCATTCCAAGTGGAATTTAAACACAAAATTGATTTTTTGGAAGGGAAACAGACTCTCATGTTTATTCTCTTGCAAGAGGATAAAGTGATCCATCATTATTTTCATGATTAATTGAGTGTGAGGTAAAAAGTTCTAAGGCTTTGAGAAAACCCTAGAACAGTGGTGGTGGTCATAATCAACAGGAACAGCTTCCTGCAATGATAGGAAGGACCTGTTGTAAAAGAGCTATGATCGCGTGGAAGTCTTGTAGTAAGACTAAAGGTAACATGTATCTCCCCCTCTATTGTTTTGATTAAAATTTGAATGACCGATATCCTATCAGTAAGATGATCCTCGTCCCCGTTTCACCAAACAATGACAACAAGAAACAAAGTAGGATCACATAAAGATTTTCAACTCACTTGAAAAGAATCGAGTCTGGATTTTAAAGCATCCCAACATGGATAATTCCCATAGTAAGTACTACCTGAAGCTACTGTGCTCATATTTTAAGTTTGGTTATATCTAAGCCTGCCAAGGCAAAGCAAAGCCTACTATTACCATCCAAGAGGCAGGTGTGGTGACTTAAGAAAGAGTATTAAAAATGGGGAAGAGTTCTCTGTCTTGGAGCACAGCCCCTGCACCTGCACATAGGTCAACGGAAGCGCATGTAGAAGCATCAATAGGACAGGCATTATTTCTAGTCATAGGGGGCGGGGCAGTCATTTTGTCCCTTCCCACCCCATGTGTCCAGCTGTAGGTGCTCTGCTCCCGGACAGAGTTCTTTTTCCTATATTTTTAATGGAAAAATGATTTATGTGGGGTGGAGTGTGGGGGTGAAATGATTGCCCCGCCCCTCATGGAAGGTGGAAACCCCTCCCCTGTTGATGCTTCGTTCCTTGCTCCCATTGGTTCCCATGTTGGTGCTAGAGCCACACTCTCGGACAGAAAATGCTTACCCTAAAAATATTTATTGACAGCATAAATAATGTAGCCAATTATTTGATTTGATAGACATAAGAAAACCTCTGACCTTTTCCCCTCATGTCCTCATTTCCAGTATGTCATTCAATGTTATCATGGTCACCATGGAAGATATTTATAACTGTAATTATTTCTCTTACTAAAGTCCTCACAATAAGAATAATCATTAACCTGTGGAATTCAAAAGCATCAATTTTCTTTGAAGTGAAAAATCTTTGGCACCTCATCTTCTTGTGTCTTTATCTGAAGCCTGAGGCCCATTGTCAAAGTTGAACTATTAGAGCTCTAATGGATGAAGCAATCATAGGAAGTGGGAACCCAAGAATGATTAACCTTCAATTTCATCCATAGCTTCAAAGTGGTTTAACAAGTGAACCCTATCTGAAATAAAAACTATTGCCTTTACTGCACTAACCACCCATTGCTCAGAATCTTTTATATGGAGTACCTTTGAATTTATTCCATCAGTACAAAGAGTCAAAGACAGGGATATGGACTAGCAATAGTGTAAGGTTCAGCAGATTTTCCCTCAAGGATCCTTTTGGGACTCAAAAATATTGAATCATCTTGAAACTTTCATTATCTGAGAGGTTCAATACTGCTTTTGGGGTATTGCTATTGGGGTGGACCAGTAAAAGCAGGGGCAGAGCCTGTATCTTTCCTAATGGAGGGACGAAGCCAAAGATGAAGCCTAATTCATTGCAGTGTTGAAGATGAGAGGTAAATACAAATCTCTTTTCCAATCAACTACAACTAGTATCCCAGTAGATGAGATGAAGATGAGGCTTAGTAAGTTGAGTTGATCTTGGTTGCATTAAAAAAAAAAAAAAAATTGAAAGTAAATTAAAACTCTAAACCAATTTCTCTTTGTTTAGTGGGTTTGTTTACTTGGCTAATTCCTACTGAAAAGGAAAAACACAGAAGGATTGAATAAGAAAATGTGGTTCACTCTGTGATCATAGGGATCTCATTGGGTGTTTCTCAAAGTCCCAGTGTAATAAAGCCTCTGGTTGCAGCCCTGACTCATGGAACTGGGTGGATGCATCTACCATCTCTTTTTCTTCATCCACACAATTTTTTTCTGTTTATTTTTCTAGTCTAATATTTACTTTGACTTTAAGGAGGTCAATTCTTCCACTCTAGGCCCACCAACCATCCCTGTTTCTACTGGTTACCTCACGTGTTGTTTTAATTCAAAATGGGCCCAAGTTGGGTTTTAACTAAAACAAGCCAACTAATATATCAAATTCTTAGCCCATACGACCACTCAACTCTGCAATTCAATTGTCTTCCCCTGAGTTCAGTTGTTACATTTGTAGGGTTACCGGCTAAGAAGAGCTAACCATGGCATTTGTTATCTTAACAGGAAAAATTCAAAACAAGAGCTTTTGTAATTATGGAACTTTTCTTCTCCCTTACTACACCAATTGGGATCGCAATAAGTCTCAGGATAACGAACAGTTACAACGAGAATAGGCCAAAAGCTCTCATCATTGAAGGACTGTTTAATGCTGCTGTGGCCGGTATTTTGATTTCCATGTTGCTGGTAGATCTACTAGCAGCTGATTTTATGAGTTCCTGGTTGCAAAACAATATGAGCCTTCAGACAGGAGTACAGATCTTTCTTCTCTTAGGGGCTGGTTGTATAGCTCTTTTGGCGAAATGGGCTTGAGCTGTCGATAATATAGGTGGGCTTTGAGTGAAATGCCTTTTTTTTTTTTTTTTGTAGGTAAAACTGTTTGAAACATGAGATGTAAGTTGTAGCCTCTCTTCTGTACCTTTGTGAGATAGTTATCATTTTCTAGGAGGGTGGGGATTAAAATGTCATTTAATTCGGAATGTACAGTTATCAACAATTTGAGACTTCAGTTTCTTCTGAGGGTAATAAGGTCATTTGAAGCAGTTTTCAGTCATATCAGCATTTATTTTTCCCTTCTCTAATCGGAGTCGAAGAAGAAATAGAGACAAAGGAGTAGGTCAGTTGGAGATCAAAATAGAATCGGAAAAAAAATTTGTTGTTGCCTAGTTGCAGGAACTTTCCTGTGGAAAATACCTAGTGAATAATTCTATTTCTTTACCTGTGAGCCCAAGTAGCAAGAAAGTTCATGCAACCCGGTAGCAACAGAATTTCATCAGAAAATAACCTAGTTGTAGGGTCACACAACCAAGCAACAATCTCTGACCCTTAATTTTTTAAGACATTTGTAATCCCTTGTTAACATCTTTCCATTATATTATTAGTTATGCATTTGATTTTTCAAAAGCTAGTGAATCTTCAAAGTTTATAATTGCCACATGACCAGTCAAAGCACAATGGGGAACTAGGTGATCTGTCTTTATTTATTTATTTATTTATTTACCATAAGATTTACTAGGTGATCTGTCACATGGCAAATATTGTCCAACCACCTAAATCCCATAATTGAAAAGATAGATGGATCAACAAATTGTTACTTAATGCTAAAATAGTAGCTCATTAATTCATATTAGTCATGAGATTAGCTAAAGGGCAAGACTATATCAGTAGAAGTTTTTGTCCAAATCATGGAATTAGTTCTTGCTATCAATACAGGTATTGGTTTATGTTGATATCGATCAAAGAGGATAGGTGAGTATCAGTCACTTTTGTCCTTCCTTTTCGAAGAAAAAATATGTTTTTCTTTACTGTTTTACCCTTAAAACTATATGGGTAACTAATCTGGATTGAGAATTGGTCTCAGCCGATACCAATACGATGCCAATACTTGAAACCATGGTCCATACAGAATTTGCCACATGGTAAAATAAAATAATAAAAAATTGTTAAAATTTTCTTTCTCCAAACACCCACTATTTTCTTTACCCAAAAAAAAAAGCACTCGTCTAGGGTTATTTTGACCATGTAACGCGTCACATGAATGATATCATTGTCCACGCACCATTGATCTGATGTGGGAGATTTCCCCATATTGGCGTGGGTAGGAGGGAGGGAGGAGGACCCTCTTCCATATAATTCATATGTAAATGAATAAATAGGGCTGGGCTGGATCGGGACAGGCTGAGCCCAAGCTGGCCCAAGACTGGGCCTGAAAATCACACAGGTTGAAAATCCCAGCCCAGCCCACGCCACGCCTGCCTTCCTTTTCTAACTCTTCAAGGATGACCATTCTCACTGTTAGAGGGATTCCTGGACTGTCTTTGTCGATAAATATATTCCAGTTCTTGGAATTGGGTTTCTTGGTTTTGTTGTGTGATCACATGGACTTCATTTGGTTCTTCTAAAAGCTATGAAGTAATAAACATTTTTTTGTACATCCCCAAGGAGATTAGATAACCCATGTCTCAACACATTAGTGTTTCTTGGATGTTACCTCCAATTGCAATATAAACTAGATGCCTTTGTCTCTCATTGTCTTTCCCAGAGTCTATGTTTGGTTGCTAAGAAAAAAAAAAAAGTATATATAGTAATAAGATAAAAAATCATGATGATGTAATGCTTGATTTATGTCTTTTTTATTTTTTAATTCAAAAATTTTTGAATTTTTTTCTTTTCTTTTCTTGGGTCTTGATTTCCCTGGTGCTTGCTTATCTGTTAGCAACTGGTTTTATGAACTCTAGGATGCTAAAAGCAGGGTAAGGATTCAGTTGGGCACTAAGGGGAAAATGTCTCTACTTCTTATAGGGGCAGATTTTATGTGTATATTGGCAAAATGAACTAAAATTGATGCTATAAAGGACTTCTTCTTTTTGTAAAGTATTATCAGCATTTACCCATTTATCTTCTGTTTACATGTTTTCCTCTGTTTCTACAGTCCCTCCTCTGTTCTTTGATTTAGTGAAGATATGTACTTCAACTTGGAATTACACTTTTGAATGATTCTGATTACATAGAAACTTTCTAGCTTGAGGTGTCTATTGAAATCAAATTGGAATCAGATTGCAGTCACTTAACCTCACACCATGTAGGGGTAGGGAAAGAATATTTCTGTTGATTTGATAGCTTAGATCCCATTCATTAGAGTGAAAAGTGTAAATATCCAACCCAAAAGTCCAAATTCTTGGGTGGAAGGACTCAGAGGTATATGACGCAAGAGAAGCCTTCAGGGATAACTGATGTGGGCCTATTCTCCCAACACTTATCCTCACTTGTAATCAGATGGAACTGTGTACACATGCTGGATGCACAAATGATGGAATGAGATAGAGGCAGGGTCGGAACCTGCCTTGATTCCATGTAAATATCCAACCCAAATGCTTGGACTATTGGATGGAGGGACTCACTGGTATATGGGGCAAAGAAAGCCTTCAGGGATAACCGATGTAAGACCATTCTCTCAACAAAAAGAACCCTTTCCCAATCCCAAAATAAGTGCAAGATGAAGCCAAGTTAGTAGATTATCCTATGATTTCATCAGTGGATAATTATTGATTTGTCCTAAGGCAGTAGTGGTGATAGTCCAACTTATAGTAAACTCAGGAAGGACAAGGTACATTTTAGATATAATTTACTTTCAAGAAGTGCAAAATAGATAGGTAATCAAAGCATCATATGCTTAATAAGGGGGGAAAATGTTTATAGAAGTTGCACATCCTTTGTCTAAACAGGATTAATTTCCAGCAATCCTTGGACTCAAGGCATAAGTTGAAACTTTCTTAAAGAAATATAGGGAATTCATAATCTGTAGTCATGCTTATAAATCAGATCCAAAGTCATATGACTGATGATAACACAGTGTCATGTTTCAATGCTACACATTGTCTTCATAACAAATTTCTGTTCATCCAACTCAACTTGAGTGGCACAGTCTATCACTCCTTGTCTTTATAATGTAACACAGCTTCTCCAAACAATTACAAACTTCTTCTCCTTTTCCTTCACTTCCATTGTCTTGCCATGACAAAGCTTCAACCTAATTCACCTAATGTTTTAGCAATCTACTTCTACCTTTTTATACTCCTCCCTGTTTTAGTCTCTTGTGACTGTAAATGTGATGCTGTAGAAGACAAGAGTCACAATAGAACTGAGGCAATTAAATACAAGATAGGTGCCATTGCTTCACTTCTGGATGCCAGTGGACTTGGGGTTTGCATTCCCATCCTGGGAAATAAATTTCAGGTTTTACGGCTAGAGAATGATGTTTTCTTCATGATCAGGGCCTTTGCAGCTGGTGTGATCCTATCAACAGGTTTCACACATATATTACCTCATGCATTTGATAAATTAAGGTCCCCATGACTTGATCAGAATATGTGGAAATTCTCATTCACAGGCTTTATCGCTATGATGTCGGCAATTGGGACTTTGATGGTGGACACTTTTGCAACTAGTTTCTATAAGAGGTTGCACTCTAACAAGGCTCAACCAGTGACAGAAGATGAAGAGAACAATGGAGAACATTCAGATCACCTTCATTTTCATTCACATGGTTCAAACTTGATTGGTGAGGTTTCAGTTAGATCTGAACTTACTCGCCATCGCATAGTATCACAAGTTGGTATTGCTGAAAGCTCATTGTTAACTTCTGTATCAGCAATACCAGTGTGGGTTCTCTTTCATTGTTCTGGTCTTGTTCTCTCTCGCTTTATCAAATCATAATCATTTTTATGGTGTAAGGGCTCTACCAAGAAAAATGAATTGTGTGATATAACATCTTGAACTATTTTGGTTTTGTTTAGTTGGTTTTCTTGATATATGCTTTTGGAAGTGCCTCATCAATGATCTGTTCTCCATGCTTTGTGAAAATGGATCCTCAAATTTGTTGGTTTTTGATTCACCATTCTTCTTCTGCTCATCCTCATTTTGGGCTATTCTCTGAACATAATATCTAGTCATTCATCTATTTTGCCTTTCTGTGTTTCCCTCTTTCTGTCTGATTAAAAATTTATAAGACTTGGACTAAATGTTGCTATTTAATTATTATCAATAATCAAATCTCATTACAGGTTTTGGAACTAGGAATTGTGGTTCACTCTGTAATTATAGGTATTCCACTTGGGGCTTCCAGAAGTTCACAAACAATAAAACCTCTGTTTGCAGCCCTATCATTCCACCAGTTCTTTGAAGGCATGGGACTTGGTGGCGCATCTCTCAGGTATCCAACTCTAAATCATATTAGTTTTCTAAATTACTTCTGTCTGCCTTCAAGCTTGGTTGTGTGCTTGAGCATCCCATCTTCTAAAGTGTATTCAAGCAATCCCTGTTTTTAAAGGGTATCCAATGATTTTCAAGCAAAATTGATGAAACAAATGCTTAAGCTCATACCCTAGTGACTAGTATTGCTTCATAATTCCTGCACTAAAGACTACTAAATTTAGAAAGACATGCCCACATGTTCTCTTTTACAATTTCTCTTTGAAAATCCCTTATATGATGCATTCTTTAATTGTACTTTCCAATTTCCCTTCCATTAGTGTGTATGTTAAGTTACTATTTGGCTTATCCAATTCTAAATTCCCCAAGCATTTCTCTTTCCTTCAGTTTTGCACTAAACTTGTTCTATGTTTTTAAAAAAAAAACCAGGCGAGATTTGAAAGTCAATCTGCTGCAGCTATGGCACTCTTTTGCTCCTTACTACCCCAGTTGGGATCACTGTGGGGATTGGAATAACAAGTGCTTACAATGAGAATAGCCTAACAGCTCTCGTGGTTGAAGGAGTTCTTGATTCTGCTGCAGCTGGGATTTTGATTTATATGGCGCTCGTAGACATACTAGCAGCTGATTTTATGAACTCCAGGAGGCAAAACAATTGGAGGCTTCAATTAGGAGCAAATATCTCACTTCTTCTGGGGACAGGTTGTATGTCTGTCTTGGTTCAGTGGGCTTAAAGTGCCATTATAGGTTTCATGGGAATTTTCCTAATAAAATTTTAAGTACTCCAATGCTTCCTTCAGTTTTCATAAGAAACATAAGCTACTATTTGAGTCTCACCTAGCTAAGAAAAATATACAAGCTCCATCAATAAGAAGTGAGACACTTCCCCTTACTATGTCTTCAAGTGTTTTACATCCTGGAGTTCATAAAATCGGCTTCTTGAAGATGAACAAGCAATGAATATGATTAAGAACTCTGGATCTCTCTGTTTATGCTGCTGCTCTCAATAAAGCAGGCCATGTTGGCCTTTTGGGTTGGTTGATTGTTGAAGCCTTGAGAGCTACAGATTGTTTAGTTATCATCTTAGAGGGAAACAGGAAACTTCTTGTAGCAGAAAATATTACAGAAAGCTTATAGTGATCATTTAAAGAAAAAAATTGATATAAAAAATATTGTTATCTATTTTCCTTTGCACTATTGATTCACTGATTTTTTATTTTTTTTGTTATTTTTTTTTTCTGGTAAGAAGAAAGATAAACTTAGAATGCAAGCTAGTCATCATATAGGCACCCTCATGGAATAGGACCCTATATATATATATATATATATTTTTTTTTCCGGCAAGAAGAAAAGTCATTCAGTAGAAGAACGTGTACAGCTTAGGCCATTCTGTCTTACACAAAATTGACAAGGCCTCCCTTGCAGGCTACTAATGGAAGTGACATGAGTCATTCCCTCAATCAAATTAACACTATATGACATGTTTTAGGCCTCTTCGTACTATATATTTTTTGGATGGAGGTCTCCGACAACATCAGAATAGGATGATATTGCACCAATGAAAGGGAGGGAGATAGATTGTTCAGTAGGGGATTCTTGAGGAGAGAGATTGTTAGTGTGAATCCCATGATCATTATGTGAGAGGGTGTGGGAAGAAATCCCTAGTTGATGAGCACATTTATGTGTGAAATCTAGGGTAGTAAAACATGCATTTTACATATTTAGAATGGAGCTACCTTGGGTTTTACTCTCTTTTGGGTTTTATATTTTCAAGGCCTTAAGGACTATCGGAGCTATATCTTCAATTTTACACGTAAAGAGGTCCTATTTCTTTCCATGGTTGCAAGAGGACGAAATTCTGAGCAAAATGGACGTGTTCAATTAAAAGTACACATTCGCTTGGTCACCAGAAAATGATTATTCTTTTCGGTCGAAAAGAATAATGGATCGAATCGAACCGAGATGCGAACCAGCCCGTTTGCAATTGTCCCAGAGGTACAAGGAATACTCCAAATGCCAACAAGGATCGATGGACCACATCTTTAAGTGATTAAAGATTTTTTTTTGGTAACAACAACTACCTAGCTTAGTTGGTGAGCTATGGTGTACAAAATTCTCTTGCTCACCAAGAGGTCTCAAGTTCGAATCTCATGGTTGTTTTTTTTAGAAGATTTTGTTGAAGATTTCTGCTTTTCACTCACTTAAAGCACTAAGGGCATGGAGGGGATTTCCACATCAAGTTAGAAGCAAGCAAAATCGTGGAAGCAAGAAGAGAAGAAAAAAAAAAAAAAAAAAAGGAAAGCAAAATCGTGGAAGCAAGAAGAGAAGAAAAAAAAAGGAAAGAGAAAAAAAGGGGAGAACCAAAAATTGTCCAAATCTTCTCTCTCCACATCATCACCAAAGATTGTCCAAATCACACAAAGGAAGAAAAAAAAATCGTCCCTAGGAGAGAGAAAAAAAAGAAGAAAAATAAATTAGAAAAAAAAGGAAAGAAAATAAGCAAAAAAATTTTAGGAAATTTCTCAAAATTTATTTCTCTCTTCTCTCTCCTCCATCTTAGCACTTTTGGACTCAAAAGATCTCACAATCAATTGTGGGTTTCTCTCTTTTAGGAAAGAGAAAATTGTTACCCTACCTCTCCATTCCCTATAAATACAACTCATGTAAGAGGAGGAGAGATAATTCATTCTTCTTCTAGTTTTTTTAGTTGCTCTCTCTCTCCCTCTCTCACTCTTTGGTTTTAGTTCTTCTCTATTTTTGCTTTAATCACTTTTGTAATAGTTTTTTTTATGTCAATTAATGCAAGCACTCTTTTATTTTTATTCAGTTCTTTTTATATTTATGATTTATGCAATTGAGTTGTAATTTTTTAAGTTATAGTTCTAGGCTTAGATCTAGGTGACAAGATCACGAGCCGTGGAACAATTTTTTTTCAAGTTCAAGCATTGATTCAAGTAAGTAGGCTCCTTCAGTAGTTTTCTCTCCCCCCTCTCATTCCCTCTTCTAACTACCCTTTCTTTCTTAATTTAGGTTTTTTATTTTCATCGTTACATTATTGCTATCCTTTCCCAAGGTTCATGGCTAGTGTATGTGTTGGCTTTGCCCTCCTAGCCATAGAACCATCAATTTATTGCTTTTATTTTAATTGTCTCCTTTCCCTAAAGCCAAGTAGAGTAACCCTTGTAAGAGTGACTCTTGTCAAGTAGGAAGCTCATATTATGATGCACCCCTCGGCTAAGTAGAGAAACCTACTTGTGAGTCGCTCTCTAGCTTTATCCCTTTCTTTTACTTTATTTTTATTTCAGCATTTTTTCCCTTTATTTATTTATTTATTTTTTTATTAGGGGTTGTTTATTTTCAGTTATTTATTTATTTAATTTTAATTGCGTGGCTTGCGCTTTAAATTCTTAGATGACGAATGGTTAGGACGTTATTTTAGATACATATGTTTAGGACGGTAATTAGAATTGGATCACAATCATTAATCAGTTCACTTTGCATTATTAAAAGAAATAAAAATAAAGTGGTGCTCTCTCGTGTTCGACCCATAGCTACACCGATCCGTACGCTATGTTATATTTTAAATCTCAAACAAGTTTTTGGCGCCTGTCGGAGACAGTTCCATGTTATTTTTCACTTTCTTTTGGTAAATCGAGTGCTTTGTTTTATTTTGTTTTTATTTATTTTTTTTATTGAATTCGAGAAGAACAACTTGCAATAATAGTTGTATCATGGAGGTCGCCATGCCTCACAAAGATGATAAAGACAGTTTCTACCAGGCAAGCCTCAGAATTGACCGAGCAACCCGGATCCTCGCGTAAGCTCCCAAAAGCAAAAAAAAAATCAAAAAAAAAAAAAATCAAAAAAATCATCAAAAAGTTTTGCTATCCATTCTTTCGTGCTTGTTTTACTTTAGTTGTGGGTAGTTTTCTGTTGCATGAGTGTTAAGTGGGTACGTAATACTAAGAATCGGTTAGAAAGAAGAGATCCAACAAGTAGTGACCCTATACGTTTGCTCTCTTTAAAACCCTTCAATATGGGAGACCAACAGCAAAACCCTTCACCTAAATCTCTGAAAGATAGGTTCTACCCTGCTAGAACAGCCCAACCTTCCTGCATAGTTCTACCACAAGCCCAGGGCAATAATTTTGAACTCAAATCTCAATACATCACTATGTTGCCCCACTTCCATGGGTTGACCTCTGAGGATGCATACCTATTTCTAAGGGAATTTGAAGAGGTATGTGTTCTAATTAAGATCCAACAGCTTTCTGATGATGCTGTTAAGCTTAGGTTTATCACTTTTGCATTGAAAGACCAAGCTAAGAAGTGGTTGTATGGATTACCCACAAATTCCATAACCTCATGGGAACAGTTCACAGTTGTCTTCCTTAAGAAGTTTTTCCCAACTCACAAGACCAATAAGCTTAGAAGTGATATCCTTCAGTTTAGGCAAAAGCCTAGTGAGTCATTTTCCAAGCTTATGGAGAGATTCAAGGATCTACTCCAAGAATGCCCTCACCATGGCCTAGACCTATGGCATTTATGTCAAATAATTTATGAGGGTATTGATTACCCAACTAAACAAATGATAGAGTCTATGTGCCCTGAGGGATTCACATCCTTTACAGATGAAGGAAAAGCATGGGAATTTTTACTTGACTTAGCTGACAAAACCCGTGAGTGGGAATCAACCCAAGAGAGTGAAAGAACCATAGGAGGAAAAGGATATTTTGTGGATGGGATAGTAGCCAAGGAAGCCCATTTGGATAGCCTAATCAAGAGGATTGAGGCTATTGTTCCTAGAGAGCCATCATCATCAATTTGGTTAAGATTTGTGCTTGGTGCCCCCTGACATGTCATAGAAGAATGCCCTAACACCTCCGGGGCACTTCTAATGATAGTGTTAATGCCTTATACCGTAATAATCCATATAGTAACACATACAATCCAGATGGAGAAATCACCCAAATTTCTCTTGGAATCGGGCAACCAAGCAGACCTTCCAATTTCTATAATCAAGGTCAACTCGACCCCAAAGGCCTCCCTTTGCACAACAATCTTTTTCTCAAAATACTTTTCCTAGGTCAAATGTAGGACCTCAAAGTAGTTTTCCTAGGGCCCTCTTCTATCATCTTATCAAGAACCCCGGGTTTACCAACACCGAGAGGCAAGTAGAATAAGTGACTTGGAAAAAATATGGCCCTCCTCATGACAAGCCATCAAAATCTTACGAGAGAACTTACCCAAGTTGTCTCAATTATGCGTGAGAGGGAGAAGGAACTTTACCCACCAACCGTAGCCTAACCCTAGGCATCATCACCTGTTAGTTTACAAGGACCAACTAATGCACCACTGAATATAGTGCAAGGTCGACTCAACAAGGGCCTCTAACCAATGTAATGTTGTTTATGCCCTTAGGAGTGGTAAAGAGTA
Source organism: Macadamia tetraphylla (assembly GCA_022985045.1). Lineage (NCBI taxonomy): Eukaryota > Viridiplantae > Streptophyta > Magnoliopsida > Proteales > Proteaceae > Macadamia > Macadamia tetraphylla. The sequence goes on from CM040965.1 coordinate 43,904,957, forward strand.
CCTACAGAGCTCCTAAATCTTCCCATCTATTACTCCCGTTAACTCTTCTTCGCTTGAGGACACAATGTGCCTCTTGTTCCGTGTTCGTCGATGAACCTAAAGATTTTTCTGAACTAAAGATGATTTGGTTGAGGAAACCAAAATGATTCTTCCAGCAGGGCAAATCCTAGCATCCTTATGTTCATCCCGTCCCATTTCCTAATCGCTTGGTAAACAAAAAGAAGACGCTTCTATGGACAAAATTTTAGAAGTTTTCAAAAGGTAGAAGTAAACATCCTCTTTGGATGCCATATCCCAGATCCCCGCCTATGCAAAGGTATGAAAGATTTGTGTACTCACAAACGATCACTAGTGTGCCCAAAAGGCGTTCTTGGTGTAACATTAGTTCCATAATTACTCAGCCTATAGCAGCCAAGTATAAGGATCCAGGGAGCCCTACCATATCTTGTGTCATAGGCAACACCTATATTGAGCATGCCTTACTTGACCTTGGCGCAAGTGTGAATCTTTTACCATACCATGTGTACAAGCAACTAGGATTGGGAGAATTGAAAGCCATGAACTACTCTTCGCTTGGGATAGGTTCATAAGATTCCTAAAGGAATGGTTGAGGATGTCTTACTAAAGGTGGGGGAATTTATTTTCCCTGTTGATTTCATTGTGTTAGATACTAAGCCATTCTCAACCAAGGATGAGATCCCAATAATTCTAGGAAGACCATTCTTGGCTACCAGTAATGCATTAATCAATTGCCGAAATGGTTTCCTAAGATTATCTTTTGGTAACCAAACTGTTGAGTTTAACATGTTTAGGATTGGCAAGCAACCAGATATGGAAGAAGAGATCAATATGCTTGAGGATTTTTTGGATTTTTCTGATGATTTAGTTACCAACTTTGATATTGATTTTGATTCAGAATTCCAAGAGTGTATGGATGAGTTGGATGATGATAGTGAAAATTTCTTTTCTGAAGTCTTGAGTCTTCACACACTTGTGGAGCCCTTAGGACCCCTTTCCAATTCCATTCCCAAACCTTCCATAGTTGAGCCCCCTAAGCTAGATCTTAAGGAGTTGCCATCTAATTTGAGATATGCTTTCCTAGGGTTCGACGCACTCTTCCGTAATAATTTCTTCAAATTTGACTTCTAGCCGGAAGAGGAGTTACTTAAAGTGTTAAAAGATAATAAGGAAGCCCTAGATTGGACCATGGCTGATATCAAGGGTATAAGCCCTTCTATTGTGCAACATCATATACATCTTATGGAGGATTCCAAACCATCCACGGAACCCCAAAGAAGAGCTAACCCAGTGATAATGGAAGCCATTAAGAAAGAGATCCTAAAGTGCTTGGATCATGGAATAATTTATCCTATTTCCGAACCAATGGGTAAGCCAGTCACGTAGTGCCTAAGAAGTCCGTGTGACTGTAGTTCCTAATGCCAATAATGAGTTGATCCTACCGTATCCAAACAGGATGGCGTGTGCATTGATTACGAAAGTTAAATGCGGCAACCTGGAAGGACCACTTTCCATTGCCATTCATTGACCGATGTTAGAGAGGTTAATGACATGAATACTATTGCTTTCTTGATGGATATTCGCTATAACCAAATCCCAATTGCTTTAGAGGACCAACATAAGACCACTTTTACATGCCCATATGGAACATTTGCTTACAAAGCGATGCCCTTTGGGCTTTGCAATGCCCCCGCTACGCTCCAACGATGCATGATGAGCATTTTTCCGACATGGTCGAAAAATTTTAGAAGTATTTATGGATGACTTTTCAATTCATGGGAATTCCTATTCAATGTCTTCATCATCTTTCCCTAGTTTTGAAAAGGTGCATATCTAAGAATTTGGTTTTGAATAGGAGAAATGCCATTTTATGGTTAAACTGGTATTGTTTTAGGCCATGTAATATCCAAGGAAGGAATTAAGGTAGATAGAGCCAAAGTGGATTTAATTGATAATTTACCACCTCCTCAATCTTAAGGATGTTCGGTCTTTTCTAGGGCATGCAGCTTCTGAAGGTTTATTAAGAACTTTAGTCATTAGCCCGACCTCTCACCTCATTACTTGTCAAAGATCGACTTTTGAGTTTTCCAAAGAGTGCCTAGAATCCTTCAAGCAACTTAAGAAGGAGTTGACCAATACACCCATTGTTCAACCACCGCTTGGACCGAACCTTTGAACTGATGTGTGTTGCTTGATTTTGCCATAGGAGCGCTTTTAGGTCAAAGGATTAATAAGTTACCCACTGTCATTTACTATGCTAGTAGGACCTTAAATGATGCATAACTCAATTATACAACCACCGAAAAAGAATTTTTAGTGTTGTGTTTGCATTAGAAAAGTTTCGGTCTTATTTAGTTGGCTCACATGTGGTGGTGTATACCGATCATTCCGCTCTCGATACCTAGTTCGTAAGAAGGATGCCAAAGCCCGCCTCATTAGGTGGGTTTTACTTTTGCAAGAGTTTGATTTAGAAATTAGGATAAGAAAGGAGTTGAAAACCTAGTTGCGACCATTTATCCCGGCTTCCAATTCCTTGACGTTGATTCTCCACAACGAGAACTTTCCAGATGAACAATTATTTGCAATGTCTAGTGAACCATGGTTTGCGACATTGTCAACTTCTTAGTTTCGTGTGACCGGATCACCGGTCCACTCAAGATAAGTATAGGTTTCATTCCCAAGTTAAACACTTTTTCGGATGATCCTTATTTGTTTAAGATATGTCCGGATCAGATTATCCGACGATGTGTTCCCGATCATGAACAACATTCCATTCTTTCTTTTGTCATGATCATGCATGTGGTGGACACTTTGGACCTAAGAAGACCCGCAAAGGTTCTCCAATGCGGATTTTATTGGCCCACTCTTTTAGAGATGCTTTTGATTTTTGCAAGGCTTGCCCGCTGCCATTTTTAGCCAGATCAATAAAGGAACATGATGCCCTCAACCCTATTTTGGTAGTTGAGATCTTTGATGTATGGGGCATCGATTTTATGGGACCATTCCTAATTCTTTTGGGAATTTGTACATACTTTTGGCCGTTGATTATGTTTCTAAATGGATAGAGGCCATACCTTGTAAACTAATGACCACAAAGTGGTGGTCCAGCTTTCAAAGAGAACTTTTTTTCCGCTTTGGTGCACCACGCAATAATTAGTGATAGGGGTACTCATTTTTGTAATCGGCATTTTGAGGTCTTAATGAAAAGTATGATCACCCATAAGTTATCTACCCTTATCACCCTCAAACTAGTGGCCAAGTGGAGGTGTCTAATAGGCGATCAAACAAATCTTGGAGAAAATCAATCCCAACCGTAGGATTGGTCCCTTAGGCTCATTGATGCCTTGTGGGCCCATCGGATCTGCATTCAAGACCGACCTTGGCCGGCCTCCCTACCGCTTGGTGTATGGAAAAGCTTGTCACTTACCAGTTGAGTTAGAGCATAAGGCCTTTTGGGCCATTAAGAAGCTTAACTTTGATTTGTCTCGATGCGGAATTCATCGAGGCTCCAACTATCCGAGTTGGAGGAACTTAGGAATGAAGCATATGAAAGTTCTAGAATTTACAAGGAAAAGACCAAAGCTTTCCATGATAAGCACATTCTGCAAATCTTTTGCAATTGGTGATAAGGTTTTATTGTACAACTCTCGATTGCATCTTTTTCCCGGTAAGCTTAGATCCCATGGGATGGCCCATTTATTGTTCATAATGTATATCCCCATGGGGTGTGGAGATTTTGAATCCGAGAACAGGGTAATTTCAAGGTTAATGGTCGCGCTTGAAACCGCTCTCGAGTTTCCTACTACTAGTAGTGAAGAGGTCATGGATCTCCATAAACCCTTTTTTACACCGATGACTAATTTTAATCGTGTATGACCCCTTGCATTGTCTTTGCTTTTAATTTTTCAATGCATTGAGGACATTGCATGACTTAAGTGTGGGGAGGAAACCAGCTTTTATTTATTATTATTATATATTTTTTTTTCACTTTGTTCTGTTTGTTTTTCTTTTATTTTTTGAGCTTGCTAAGGATGAAGTCCTACTTTGGTTTTGGCTAATGATCATACCATTCGTTGCTTGATGTATGAAAATAAAATTTTGATTAAGGTACCCATTTTGAACGTATAAAACCCTCGTTGAGAAGAAAGAAACAAGCATGTGTCTTGAGATGGGACTTTCTTTTGAAAAATAAGAGCCCCTGCTTTATGGTGATGGACCATATGTAAGTCTCAGGGTTCCTTGTACTTTTGATTTGGAGTTGAGACCTTCTTTTAATTTGGCATGGGTTGATAAATGCACAATTTTAAATGAGATGAGAAATGTGGTATAAAGAAGAATAAGAGTTGATTCCTTTGAACTAGACAGGCATTGCGCCTCAGAAGCGTGGTATCTTGATCGAAATTCCTTGGGAGGAAACTTTGAAGTAACTCTAGCATCACCGCTTTGTGGACATATGCAAAAGCGGCTACATAGTAACTTGGTGTCGTGTTTGCTCCACCATGTCATTCAGCCAAAAGTAGTGGAGTAGAATAGAGTTCATTATTCCAAAAAAAAAAAAAAAAAAAAAAAGAAAAAATGTGCAAATGTCATTATTGCTTGGTAACATGTTTGGTCAAAACACTCCAATACTTTAGTCATTGGTTCCTATTTCTTCACAAGTGGTTTTGCCTTAAGATAAGGATGTTTTGGAAGAGAGGAGGTGAGTTCCAAATTAAGAAATATGCTAGTGCCTGGAATTGATAAAGGGTAATAAAAGTTCAAGTGTGGGGTCCTTGTAAGAGAAATTATCTTTGCTCCGGATCGGTATGAGCCTTACCTTTAGCCAAAGTTGGGATTTGTTTATTCTGAATTTTGGGTGTATATTCACCGCAAACACCCACGAGACACAACTCGTCCACTAGGGTGACCTAGGGTTTAAAGGCTTGTTGCACATGCTAAGTGCAACCGTGATTCCTACTGAAAGTGAGTTAGTTTTTTTTTTTTATCTTTATTCTTTTCTTTTGTTTTGCTCGAGGACTAGCAAAGTCTAAGTGTGGGGAATTCGATGAGCACATTTATGTGTGAAATCTAGGTAGTAAAACATGCATTTTACATATTTAGAATGGAGCTACCTTGGTTTTACTCTCTTTTGCGGTTTTATATTTTCAAGGCCTTAAGGACTATCGGAGCTATATCTTCAATTTTACACGTAAAGAGGTCCTATTTCTTTCCATGGTTGCTAAGAGGACGAAATTTGAGCAAAATGGACGTGTTCAATTAAAAGTACACATTCGCTTGGTCACCAGAAAATGATTATTCTTTTCGGTCGAAAAAGAATAATGGATCGAATCGAACCGAGATGCGAACCACCGCTTGCAATTGTCCCAGAGGTACAAGGAATACTCCAAATGCCAACAAGGATCGATGGACCACATCTTTAAGTGATTAAAGATTTGTTTTGGTAACAACAACTACCTAGCTTAGTTGGTGAGCTATGGTGTACAAAATTCTCTTGCTCACCAAGAGGTCTCAAGTTCAATCTCATGGTTGTTTTTTTAGAAGATTTTGTTGAAGATTTCTTGCTTTTCACTCACTTAAAGCACTAAGGGCATGGAGGGATTTCCACATCAAGTTAGAAGCAAGCAAAATCGTGGAAGCAAGAAGAAGAAAGAAAAAAAAAAAAAGGAAAGCAAAATCGTGGAAGCAAGAAGAGAAGAAAAAAAGGAAAGAGAAAAAAGGAGAACCAAAATTGTCCAAATCTTCTCTCTCCACATCATCACCAAAGATTGTCCAAATCACACAAAGGAAGAAAAAATCGTCCCTAGAGAGAGAAAAAAGAAGAAAAATAAATTAGAAAAAAAAGGAAAGAAAATAAGAAAAAAATTTTAGGAAATTTCTCAAAATTTATTTCTCTCTCTCTCCTCCATCTTAGCACTTTTGGACTCAAAAGATCTCACAATCAATTGTGGGTTTCTCTTTTAGGAAAGAAAATTGTTACCCTACCTCTCCATTCCCTATAAATACAACTCATGTAAGAGGAGGAGAGATAATTCATTCTTCTTCTAGTTTTTTTAGTTGCTCTCTCTCTCCCTCTCTCACTCTTTGGTTTTAGTTCTTCTCTATTTTTGCTTTAATCACTTTTGTAATAGTTTTTTTTATGTCAATTAATGCAAGCACTCTTTTATTTTTATTCAGTTCTTTTTATATTTATGATTTATGCAATTGAGTTGTAATTTTTTAAGTTATAGTTCTAGGCTTAGATCTAGGTGACAAGATCACGAGCCGTGGAACAATTTTTTTTCAAGTTCAAGCATTGATTCAAGTAAGTAGGCTCCTTCAGTAGTTTTCTCTCCCCCCTCTCATTCCCTCTTCTAACTACCCTTTCTTTCTTAATTTAGGATTTTTATTTTCATGTTACATTATTGCTATCCCTTTCCCCAAGGTTCATGGCTAGTGTATGTGTTGGCTTTGCCCTCCCAGCCATAGAACCATCAATTTATTGCTTTTATTTTAATTGTCTCCTTTCCTAAAGCCAAGTAGAGTAACCCTTGTAAGAGTGACTTCGTCAAGTAGGAAGCTCATATTATGATGCATCCTCTGCTAAGTAGAGAAACCTACTTGTGAGTCGCTCTCTAGCTTTATCCCCTTTCTTTTACTTTATTTTTATTTCAGCATTTTTTCCCTTTATTTATTTATTTATTTTTTTATTAGTGGGTTGTTTATTTTCAGTTATTTATTTATTTAATTTTAATTATGTGGCTTATGCTCTTTAAATTCTTAGATGACTAATGGTTAGGACGTTATTTTAGATACATATGTTTAGGACGGTAATTAGAATTGGATCACAATCATTAATCAGTTCACTTTCGCATTATTAAAAGAAATAAAAAATAAAGTGGCTGCTCTCTCTGTGTTCGACCCGTAGCTACACTGATCCGTACGCTTGCGGTTATATTTTAAATCTCAAACACTAGTCAAGACAATTTTTCTCATTCTGTTTTTTAATGAAAACTCCCAAACCAAAGATATTTAGGACTGTAGAAAAGATTACATCGCAAGTTGTGAAGGAAACATTCTCCCTTGTCACCAAATTTTGACTATAATAAACTAACCTTCTATGGTTTCAAATATATATATTGAATGACATCTTTGTAATTTTCGGTCAGTTGCGCATTTGAGGCTGGAATTTTATTGATGAGATGGATGCAGGGGTCCTCTATCAGATACACCCATGCATTATCATGTAGCTGATTGCAAAGCATTGAACTTCACCAGCAACAGTGACATTTAGATCTGGAGATCTACTCCCCCCCACCCCCTACCCCCTACCCCCTTACTCTTCCCACAGAGAATTCAAACTGTACAAGGGATGTACTGATTTTACTAGGTTTTTGATTGGCTGAAACAGAATTATCTTTGATCCTCCCATTGAGGCAAGATAAAAATATGATTAGAATCCCACATTTTATGTCAAAAACATAATGCAAGAGGTCAAGCTGAAGAAGACTCAGACGCAAATCAATTAAACTCCACTCAACTTAGTCTAATACCAACTAAAAGGGGTTGTTTACATGGATCCTTTTTCTTCAGTCAGCTCTATTCAAAGCCATACCTGTTATAAAAGCTATGTATATATTTCCTCATCACTGCTGTTAGAATTAGTTTAGGCCCTAACCTATTCTTTTGACTCCTTTAATCTGAATCAAACCACCATTTTCTATTGGAGCATTTGAAAGCTCATTGCACATGTCAATGCCATTTCAAATGTTGCAACTTACCATCCATCGATGCTACTCCAAAATTAGTTTTAGTTTGTTTATTTATTTTCTGATTTCATGATTCATCCATAATGACATCCTCATCTAAGTTACACTAAGTTTTATTCACCAGTAATGAGGAGATAATAGGTAAAAAAACCGTAAGGACCTAGTTTATCTTCACCCTCAGTGAAGAAGATTCCTTCACCGACATCATTGTAGTAAGATGGGTGTCAACTAGTAAGGGGAGTAATAATAACATTAGCTTCATGGGTGTTTTCTTCTCCCACAATGAAAGAAAACTTTCTCCAAATCGTAATACTAAACATAACAGTTCCAATTCTTTTCCAATGTGACTTTCGGTCAGGTCTAGTTTTAAAAACTATTGCAAAAAAGAGATGTTTAATAAAAAACTCATGTAGTGTGGGATTTATTTTTTTGGGGTGGGGGCTTACTAAATTACCACCTTGTAGGCTACAAAGAATACATAGTTAAAACACCCTTTAGAAATTAAAGGGAAATAGATACCTATGTTGTCTTTTCAACCTTATAATTATTTTCTCTTTCTTCCTTGAGCATTACAGGCCATTACTAATGGTACCATCTCACACTATAATTGATGTGTCATGGAAGATTTCTCCTCGCCAGAAGCATGGGGAACCCTCTCCCAAATTTAAAATTAAAAGTCAATTTTCTGTTGAGATATATGTATATTAGGGTTTTAAAATCTTGCCTCCCACCGCAGTTTTTTCCTCTTTTATTTTTTTTCTTTCTTTCTCACCTTTTTATCTAGAATTATTCAAATTTTAGTTTATGATTACTAATAAAAGCAAAACTTTTGCATACATTCTTATTGCCAAATCAAGAAGGAATAATCAGTTTGCATACCATATAGTTGTCATTTGGTAAATGACTAACTAATCAAGTTTCAGTTTAAATGAAATCGGCCACATGGTATACTGAAACATTAAAATTCAGGGTTTCTATCATAGGGATGCATGATATATGGTTAATATAAACCATTCCTTTCTTTTGTTAAAGACATGTATCCAAGTCTTCAGCCTAACTAGTCCCTTAAGCCCATACTGATCTCACAATCGCATAGACTGAATCATATTAAAATTAAATGAGAGCCATTTAACTTTCACTGACAATGTAAACAATTCCCTACACATTCAATGATCGAAATTATCAAATCATTGTTCTATGTGGCAAAAATAATCATGCCAAATATTATTTTTTATTTTCAATTTATTTTACGACATAACTATCAAATAATCAAATACAATGGGTGGAATAAATTAAGGCTCTCTTTGGTATGATTTCTATGTGTATTTATTAATTACTTTTTAGAAATTATTTTTGACAATAAATTATGGACCACAAATAGTATTCGTTTGGTTACTATTTATAAAATATATTATATAATGAGAAAATAGGTTTCAGTTTTTGCCTTCAGCTTTGAGCTTTGAGCAAGAAAGACGATAGGATTTGGGTTTTTATCTGGAAAAGTACAAAATATACTGAAGTTACCTATTTACTGTTGATTTTGAGTAGTTTAGTATATGTGCTCATTTAAGGTAGCAAAAATCAATATAAATGATTTGTGATTTGTTATTTGTTATTTATTATTTATTTTAATTTATTACAAATCGAAATAAATCAAAATAAATACAAATAGAAATTAGAGAGCCTAAGGGGGCGTTTGGTTCGATTTATCCATCGGACCAGATCCCAGGGAATCAGTTTCCCATTAAATTTAAACCGTTTGGTTCATTTTTGTGAAAAATCGATTCGGAGTCGTGGTGGCCAGTAGAATCAGGGATTTCAACCAAAATCCATGATTCATCCGGATTAACCTCAATAGGTTAATCCGGAATCGAGTCACGGTTTATTGGGTTGGTATAAAAGACATGGATTCACATTGAGTTCATTTCCACGGTTTCCTGCGATTCTGACGGTGAAGTCCGACCGAGGTTCTCCCTGAAACAAAGCGACGGAGGTGAGAAACAGGTAAATCGTGATAATGGTCTTCTTCTTCTTCTTCTTCTTCTTCTTCTTCCTCTGCTCCTCTGCTTTCGCTCTTCGCCTTCTTCCGCTCATCTTCTTCTTCTTCTCGCTTCTTCTTCTTCCTCTTCCTCTTCGATTCGTCTTCGCTTCGCTTTCTTCTTCTTCTTCTTCTTCATTTTTCTTCTTTCTTCCTTCTCTTTTCTTCTTCTTTTTTGTGTTTAGGGTTTCTCACACTTACCCTTCATCCATGAGATGCTCAGATCCGAGAAGAACACCTAAAACCGAGTTGATTGAAGGTGAGATTTTCCCTCTTCTTTGTATTCTTCTTTGTATTCTTGGCCTACATTTGTGTTTTATTAGGATTATTGAAGTTCGGTTTCTATTTTTCAGGTTGTAAACTTCATATCTAGGGTTTACCCTATTTCCAAATCAGACGATCGACTCCAAGGTTTGAAGAACTAGAATCGAAGCTTGATTTAAGGTTAGATTTCGATTCTTATGTGATTTTTTTCTTCTTCGTATGCGTGTTCTTACTATAATGGAAATTCAGTTTCCATTTTTTCTTCTTCTTCTTCTTCTTCTTCTATGGTGAAACAGTCTATGATGATTCATATGTTTCCTTCTCTTCATTTCTGTCTCTGGAGAAGCATATTTGAAGGATCAGATATTTCTTTAAAAAGGAGGTTCATAATGGAACCATCGATTCAGAGTCTCATAAAGGAGAGGAAATACCCCTTTGTGTAATGGTTTTCCATACTGTGCCAGTGGATGCTTTTTTTCCTCTATGTTACTACTTTTTTTGTTCTTCCTCTTTCTTTGTTATGTTCAGTGTTAGTTCCAGCAGAGTTGGAAATTAGCTATGCATATTTCAAATTATGTCAAGTGTATATTTGTTATGTGTTAATTTCAAGTATTCGTTTCTTCTTCTTCTCTGTTGTTAAATTCAACTATCTGTTTGGTGAAAAATGAGGTGATCAGTCCATTAGGGAGATGTTCCAATATCTCCATATACAACTCCTATCCTTTGGATGGCAAGCTTCATCACAGCAGCTATGGACAGTGCCTGTTAAAACCAAAATAAGAAGATGTTAGAGAGAGATAACCCACTTCAGAAATCCCAAAAAAAAAAAGTTTCAAACCTTGGTTGTCTTGGTCGCCATTCCAGAGATATGAGAGGTCTCTTGATCAAGTGAGTCAAGCCTAACAAGTTTTGTCTGATTCTGCTTCTGGTTGTGGACCTCCATCTCTTTCTCCATCGTCTTCAACATCTTCTTTACATTTAGTTCACACTCCAACTGCAACATTCATTTCTTCATTCCCTTTCTTCATCATCTCAACAACATTTAGAACCAAATTAAGAAGCATGAAAACTAGGATTATTCAAGATGAAATGAGTCAATAGTGGTTCACCAAAGCAAGAGAACATGAGTCTACTCTGGCATAAATCAAACTCACCCAAAGCCTCCAAGGTTGCAGCCCAACAAGCAACCCACGCAATTTGAAGACCACTTAGGTATGAGTCTACACTAGAATAGAGGTTTGATGACAGGTAATAATCAAATGTGGATATACAGTGGTGATTTTTCAAATCATAAATAATTATGAATTCAAAACACAATAGAATAGTCGACTCGTAACAACTCAAATATTTAAAAAAGAAGCAATAAGCTTAAGAATTAAATCCGATAATTATGAGTAAAAGCTCATATGAAATATTAATATATCATACATAAATAGAGAGGTTGCTCAAATCGACTCAATTCAGAATTCAAGAATCAAAATAATCAACAAGATCGATCAGAGAGAAATTCGAACCCCAAACCGGACAGGAGATTAACTCATAATGGAATGTTAAAAGTATAAAATCAACCCGAAAACTATTTAGGATATCAAACTGATATGAAAAAAAATCAACACATAAAATTATTTAAGATATCAGAACTGGTTTGAAAAAACAAACTTAGAAATGAGTTCAGTCAATTCAGCAGATTGACAATGAAGAATATTTCATAAAAAAGAAAAAAAGAAAAACAGAAACAGTAATTTAATAACTAAAACCTATTCGGTTTAATTATTGACATAATCATAGGAAAAATGAGGAAAGCACAACATCCAATTCCAACCCGGACCCTTACTTTATTTGTGTATTTCTGTTAATATGATTTTATTTGTCTGCTCCTATTACTATGATTCTATTTGTTTATTTCTAGTAATATGAATCCCATGAATTTTGGTTACATGTTCTGTTTTTGGGTCATGTAGACTAATGAATATCTGACATGGTATGTTATGGAAGCAGAAAAAAAGGTTGAATCTCACAACTTTCCCATGGGTACTCAGTAACAATTTGTTTTTTCTTTGCCATTGCTTCTTTTTACCCCATTACATGAGCTCTTGATGTCTGTTAGGATTTAGGAAGAGTCCCCTATCTTCTGTCATGTGTGAATCTTTTAATTTTTTGTTCTACATAAAACATGAATTGCATTTGAAAACTTTATTTCCAAATTTGTATAGTGATTCCAAGATAGGTGAGTATAAGACAATATGAGTACCATTTCCAAATTTGTATAGCACCAATTTATTATTTTTTGAATTTGAATGTAGATTTACTTTTACAATGGAGTTTGATGACTGCTACAGGAGGCGAAGGAAAATCATAATCTTTGCGGCGACTGCTGTTGTTATAGCAGTAGATCAGTATATAAAAAAATATCTGAAGAAAGAGTCATACCGTTGTGAACCCCTACGTGGTATTATTGAAACAGAGAGAATTATCGGTCACACTGATAAAACATGTCGATAACAAATAAGGTTAAGCAAGAGGGCTTTTTTTAGTTTAAGTCATTTGATTAGGGAGAAGGGTCTATTGAGGGATAGCATATCTGTGCAAGTGAATGAACAATTAGTTATGTTTCTACATACAGTAGGACACAATGTTAAAAATCACGTCATTGCACACAAGTTTGGACATTCTGGTGAGACTGTAAGTAGGTACTTTAACCTTGTATTGGGAGCAATCATTAAATTGTACCCGATACTATTGAAACCTCCAAGTGTCGCAGTGCATCATCGGATAACAAATAATGAAGGAAGATTTTACCCTTATTTCAAGAACTGCATCGGAGCCATAGATGGGTCCCATATCCCTGCGTGGGTGCATTTAAGCGACCATCCGAGGTTTTGTGATAGGAAGGGTGATATTTCCCAAAATATCCTTGCTGCCTGTGACTTTGACATGAAATATACTTACATTCTTTCTGGTTGGGAAGGATCAGCATCAGATGCTCGAATCTTAGACAATGCATTACATAGAGACGGCGACGGAAAATTGGTGCTGCCACGAGGTAAATATTATCTCGTTGATGATGGGTATGCTAACCAACAGGGGTTCTTACGGCCATATCGAAACGTTCGATATCATCTGAAAGAGTGGAGAAATATTGATCAGTCACCAAGTGATAAAAAGGAATTGTTTAACCTGAGACATTCACAATTAAGAAATGTGATTGAACGTTCATTTGGCCTCCTGAAGTCAAGCTTCAAGATCCTGAAAAACCAGCCAGAATATCCTTTCAAAACACAAGCCAAAATTGTGTTGGCATGTGTGTTGTTGCACAACCACATTCTTACACAGAATAATGTTGAAGAAGAAGAACGATGGCTTGATGAAGAGGATGAAGAGGTTGAAGAAGCTAGTACATGTACCCAATCCACCTCTCACTAAGTAAATGATGATGTTGAAGATGATAGTTCTGATGGCGAGGATCATGTGCTGGAGAATGGTGATTGGGATCTATTTCGAGAACAAATTGCTGACCAGATGTGGGCTGATTGGGTTGCAGCCGATTTGTCCAACTCAGATTGAGTATTGAAGAACTAGAATATTTGTTATTGATTAACTTCTATTTGGAATGTAACTTTTGATGTGGACAAATTTAAATTTTTTTTTTTTGCATGGTTTGGGATGACTGTATAAACATACTTGGAAGCAAATTTTATTGTAGTATGTGGACTATTATCTAAATTGCAATATTAGGTTTATGGATTCGAGTATTTAGTAATTGTTATTATTGCTTGATTTAAATTTTTGTGTTGTGGGATGCATGTATGTGGACTATTATATAAATTGCAATATAAGGTTTATGGATTTCCCAAATTAGTAATTGTTATTATTACTTGGTTTAAATTTTGGTGTTGTGGGATGCATGTTGCTGGACTATTAACTAAATTGCAGTACAAGATTTATGGATCTCTCAATTAGTAATTGGGCTTCTTGCTTGGTATCAAATTTGTGCTGTGGGATGCATGTATGTGGACTATTATCTTTATTAAGCAACTATTAGGTTTATGAATTTCCCAAGTAGTAAGTGTTATTGATTGCTTGGTATTAATGAAATATACTCACATTGTATATGGTGTATTTTGTTAGTTTTGATGTGATGGAACCAACAGGAGATTCTAATAGTAGGTCACGGACATTGCTTCATGGCCTAGCGCCGTTTCTCATTACATGTTGGAGTGTATATTGAAGCAGTACAAGAGTGGTAAGGGTGGAGATAATGGACTGAAAAAGGAGCAGTTCATTGAAATTGCCAACCAACTAAAAGAGAAATTATTTACTAGTTACGACTGTGAACAAGTGAGAAACCACTTCCGGATTTGGAAGCAAAGGCTTAGAGCATTGAGTGACCTATAGAAGCAAAGTGGATTGGGTTGGAATGCATCTGATATGAGATTTGATGCTCCTCAACACTTCTGTAATGATTATAGGGTATAATGGGATTCTTTAAATTGTTCTTTCTATATAATTGTGTTTTTTTTTCTTACTTACAACATAAGCACATTGACATTGTCCTTTATATTGCTAGAAAAAGAACAAAAGTATTGAAGGAACATAGTGTGCTCCCAATTCACCTTGAAGTTGGAGCTTGCTAAGGAAAGAGATGGCAACGGAATGATTCAACAGTCCCCTCAAGTCGCCATCGAAGTTATGATGGACGGATGTACTAAAGTTGAGGGAATAGGAACAATGATGGTGTTGACTATGAACCTATTGAAGAAGAAGAAAGTGTTCCTTCCACTCCCATTGGTAGTACCAGCCGTTCTCGAGGAAGACCTCGTGGGTCCGCTAATAGTGGCGAGAAAAGAGGAAGAAGGTGTAGCTGAAAAGGTGGTAAGTCCATTGAAATCGATTGCTAACTCAATCGAGAAGATGGTAATGAGTGAATCTCATCTGAATTTGGGAGAGCCATTATAGATCTGTTGATGCCATTCCGACCTCAATTTTCAACAAAAGTTTAAGGCCAAGGAATATTTCATGGCCAAGCATTCGCCATTATCTTCTTGGAAACAAAAGTAGAAGATAGGCGAAATCTGCTTGAGATGTACTTGCCAGAGATTGAGAAGAATTGAGGTGATAAAAGTAAATGTTTGGACATTATACGACAATGGTTTTATTGAGCAAGAAAATGCATATGTTTGGTTGATGTAACTTTTAGTTTATGTTAAGTCTGTGACAATGGCGAAATGTAGTATTAAGACAGGTTAAGACAATGGTTCTTCATATGTTTCTATCTGAATGATTTCAAGGTTTAAATATGGACAACATCATTTTTATTTGTCATAATATTTTGGTTTATTTGGTATGGTATAAATAGGGAGCGCATAGGAAGCCAGTTTATTTGGTTTATGTGCCATTGAAGTCTCCTATTTTTTGTCCATCACACTCAGATGGGGGGTGTACTTAATAGTATTTTCTATGTATATAGACTATTGAAAATGTTTGTGTTAACTTACAGATGACATCGAATATGTCCGCTTGTGATATTGCAAAGTGTGATTACTGTGGGAAATGTTGCTCAGTTTTCACTTCTAAGTCAGGGTCACATGTTGAAAGGAAATTTTTTAAATGTTCAATGAATTGCCACTTCTTCATGTGGGTTGACCATCTTAAGATGTGTGAGTGTGGGAACGTCGGTAAGGTCGAATCATAAAACAAGTACAAATTATGGTCGATATTTTTGTGTCATTCCACAATCAATCGGGTATGAATTTCTTAAATTTTTTGTTTAATTTAATTTTTTTTGTTTTTCAGATGTTTAAGATTTGAATGTTTATTTTCTTGTATTCTTATAAGATGATTATATTTGCTTTATAGGTTGAAAACAAAGATTGTGGAATGTTTGAATGGATATCAAGTTCAAGCCCAAGTTGTGATACTTACCAGACTCCACCTAGGTCCCTATGCTCAGAAACATCAACTTCATCATCTCCTTCCCCTTCATTAGACTATATCAAAGGATACTTGAACGGTGCAATAAAAGAATCTGAGGGTCATCTGAGGATGTTGAGAGATGTTCTTGACGTAGTCAAGAAGCTTGATTTAAACAAAAATGTATGATGAACTTTTTGGAATTTTTTAGAAAGAAAAGTCTGAAGCCATTGTAATGATATTGAGTTCATTATCCATTTTTTTTTTTTTATAGAAAGACTTAATTAGCATTTACTAGTACCTGGATGGACTCAGTACTATATTCGAGTATTTACGTGCTTCTTCTCTCATTTGGTCCTAAGGACCTATATTACTGGCTTCTTGCTTGGAGACTGTTGTTTATAAACACTTTGAAGCATATCTATCTCCATAAACCAAATCATCCGCTGGTTTGGGCAATTTTCAGATCTGAATTATATGGTACACGATACCTATTTCGATTACATGAACTACAATACAATCATGTCTTGTAATGTTATTCTTTTTGTCCTCTTCAATTTACAAAAATAAAAATAAAAAAAAATAAATTACTGCACTACACTATTAGACTTAAAGGTTTAGGGTTACACTTTTTTTTTTTTTACATATTACCGTAAAAAAGAAAAGGAAAAAAATTAAAAATAAAGTACATGTGTGGAACAAATTGTAGTTTTAGGTTTTGTTTGTGGGATTTTTTTTTTCCAACGGAACATGGGTTCAAAGACTCAAAGGTAACCAAACAGTTTTACACTCAGAATCAATGACCAGAATCAGGGTAACCAAACAGTTTTCACTTAGAATCAAGTGACAGAATCAAGGTAACCAAACAGTTTTCCACTTAGAATCAAGTGATAGAATCAGGGTAACCAAACAGTTTTTTTACCGAGTTGAAATGATTCCAAAGAAACTCATTCATATGAGTTAGATCCAGAATCCAGAATCCCTGGGATCTGATCCGATGGATAATTCGAACCAAACACCCCCTAAATGATTGAGAAAACAATTTGTTTTTTTTTTTTTTTTGATAGGTGAAAACAATTTGTTATTAACGTAGAAAGGTGGCATTAGAATCATAGGGATCCGAGGCGCAATGGTAGCGCGTTTGACTCCCAACCAGAGGGTTGGTTGCGTGTTCGATTCATGTCGGGTTCAATACCGTCTTTTTCTCTTTCCTTCACGTCCGGTTCGGATTCGGCTTCTCTATGGCGCGGAGGTGTGCTATATATCGTCTGGCGCGCCATAGAAATTAGACACGTGGATATTAATCGGGTGGTACAGTTGTCTTAATATCATAGAGAGGCGATACACCTTATCACCCTCCACAGAGCACCCAATCCTCCCTCCCATCGTGTTTCGTTTTTCTGAAAACAGAATAGGGTTGGGGTGCGCACGAAATTCGTTCGGAACATAAGGCCGCCGGTAACTTCCCTGGAATTGCTTTCTCTCTCTCTGAACTTCGTCTGGAACTGGCCGTTCATCCCACCATCTCCATAAGGCTGCCGGTGACTTCCCTGGAACTGCTCTTTCTCTCTCTCTCTGCGAACTTCGTCTGGAACTGGTCGTTCATCCCACCGAAACCATAAGGCCGCCGGTGACTTCCCTGGAACTGCTCTCTCTCTCTCTCTCTCAAACACTTTTATCAATTTTCTAGGGCATCGGATCGTTTGAAGACCAGCTCAGGCGTAGGCTGCTTTGTCTGTGTCTCGCTCTTCGCTCATAAGATTGCAAGCGGCTAATTCTTTGTAAGTCTTCTCACTCTTCGCTCAATAGATTGCAAGCGACTAATTCTTTGTGAGTCTTGAACCCTTAACTCCTTCCTTTTCAGATAGAAGCTCTTCAATTCAACTGTGGTGGTTTTCGTTTTTGAGATGAGTGTAGTTTTCAGAAGGAAAGCAAAAGCTTCAATCTTTTTTTCCCCTCGAAACATATCCACAGCATTTTCAATTGGGCTTGCTTCGGCTTCATCATCTAAGGATTCCTCTGTTGTCTCCTTCAATCCATGGATTCAGCAACTCAAAACGCCCCAAACTTCGAACCCCAGGGTTTCAACCCACTTGTTCTCAACCCAGTCCGGCAAATTCCAAGAATACGAAATGCCCTCGGTTACTTGGGGAGTGATTCAAGGCCGAAAGGAGAAGCTGGTATCTCGTGTTATCATCTGCGATTACTTGAAGAGTTTGGGAATAATTCCGGATGAGTTAGAGCATTTGGAGCTACCGTCAACGGTTGAAGTGATGAAGGAGAGAGTTGAGTTCCTCCAGAAGATTGGGCTAACCATCGATAGCATCAATGAGTACCCGTTGATGCTAGGGTGTAGTGTTCGGAAGAATATGATTCCTGTTTTGGGTTATTTGGAGAAGATTGGTATTCCCAGATCGAAACTTGGAGAGTTTGTGAAGAATTACCCTCAGGTTCTCCATGCGAGTGTTGTGGTTGAGCTCGTCCCTGTTGTGAGGTTCCTTCGAGGTCTTGATGTTGAGAAGCAGGATATCGGATATGTGTTGCAGAAGTACCCAGAGCTTCTGGGTTTTAAGCTTGAAGGCACTATGAGTACTTCGGTGGCTTATCTTGTGAGTATTGGAGTCAGCCCCAGAGATATCGGGCCTATGGTCACTCAGTACCCTTACTTCCTTGGAAT
>CM040965.1:43923708-43994695 GCA_022985045.1 Macadamia tetraphylla
ACACAAAAGAATAACAATTCACGTGTCAAGTACACAAAAAGGGGTCATCAAAAGGTAAAACTCTATACGACGTCAATACTGCGGTCCTGCAGCACAGCCCTCTCACGTGCAATCCGTACCATACTCATACTCCTCGAGGACCCACCAATCTTCATCGAAAAACTCAACTGTGGGGCCCGACCCTTGATCTTCAGGCTGGTGACCTGCAAAATCATCTAAAAGAGGTGCGCACGTGGGATGAGCTCACTAGCTCAGTAAGTGAAAAGAAGGACCACACAACAATCACATCCATATGCACTACATACTATGCAATTCATTTTAAACCTCATCCACCTAAACATTACTAAGTCTTTGGTTTAGTGCTACTACAATCACAGTGCGCGTATACTCCGGGTACGAGCCGTAAACTCCATCCCTCGATACGCTCATAGGGCTGTAGGAGAAGGCCCACCGTGAGTACCCAAAAAAGTAAAGCATGCCAACTACCGGCTCTCAACATAAAAGTAAATGACAGAAAGTAAAGGTGCTAACTCCAGCAATTTAAAAGCAGTACGATTGGCTCTCCTGAATATACCACTAAGGTTACCGATTGTCCTAATGATCAGCCGGGTGTACGTCTAATCGTCACAGTGACCTGACACCCGCGACCACTGCTTCCCCCCAAGTGATAACCCAACACCTCAATCCTTGTTGGGAAGGGTCGTAACACGGGAAGATGATAACCCTAAACCACATGCTCCTATATGATATAGTACGATTGCATAGTGCCACCGCATCCCATTCCACGGGCC
Source organism: Macadamia tetraphylla (assembly GCA_022985045.1). Classification (NCBI taxonomy): domain Eukaryota; kingdom Viridiplantae; phylum Streptophyta; class Magnoliopsida; order Proteales; family Proteaceae; genus Macadamia; species Macadamia tetraphylla. The sequence continues at coordinate 43,924,500 of CM040965.1, forward strand.
ACCAATGCAGTCGTTTCCAAGCCGACTACGGCATCTAGTCTAATAATGCATCATGCACAGTGATCCTATCATTCATCATATAAGCACATCAATCATTTAGCATTGAGAAAGTAAAACACCACACGCATGTCATAATCATATGAGGATGACTAAGCTACACATAATTTACATGATGACATGGCTAATCTAGATACAATTGAATGATGCACAACAAGCCTTAAAATAAAGTCAAACGTCCTCTCCCCACTTACCTGTTGTGTACAACGACTCACGCCCGGTACAAGTGAGATCCGGTGTGAGAAACGTAAATTTTTGTGAACCTATCATAAGTGAAGGGGGTTAGCATTTCACCCCCTTGGGGTCAAAACTAACAAGATTTAATGGTTAAATCATGTTTAGAATCATAAAAGAAGGCTGTACGTCCATTTTGGGTCCATTCGGATACAAAAATCATGTTAGGGGCCCCTCGGGTGGGTCGGACAGCCCACCTGTCACGGCCCACTGATCTTCTCAGGTGGGCGGGTCGGCCCGTCGGTCCCGGCCCACCGGTGGGGACTGAGGACTAGTCCTCTTAGGAGGGCAGGTCGGCCCGTTGGTCGACCCACCGATGGGGACCGAGGGCCTGCCCTTTCAGGCGAGTGCCCTCAGGCGGGCCGTTCGGCCCACCGGTCTCAGCCCACCTGTGAGGGCGAAAAAATATCTTTTTCCTTGAAACTTTACCCAACCTTTAGGGAATCAAATGGGACTTTTTCAATCCCATTTTTCACACATTCAAGGTCTTATAAGATGATTATAACCTAGATCTAAGTTAGATTTAAGGATTGAGAAGCCATCTTACCTTCTTTGCTCAAGAACTCTATCAAAACCCCAAAAATCACTTCTTAGCTTAAGAAATCACCAATGCTTCTCCAATCTTGTAAACACTTCTTCAAATCCTTCAAAATCAACACATAGACCATCTATTAAACCTTAGATTCATCATCTCAAGGGGGATTTACAAGACCTCAAGGAACTCTACCCAAATCAAGGGTTTTACTTGGGCTTGGTGAAAGTTTAAGAAACATAGCCTTTGCTCACCTCCAATCGTAGATCTCGTGTTGGGGATCACTCTTCTGACGTCGGAATAGGAAGATTAAACTTTGGCGGCACTTAAATCCATCTCTTCTTCCTCTTCCTTTCCCTTTCTTCTTCTCCGTTCTCTTTTCTCCCTTCTTTTCTCTCTCCTCTTTACTCTTCTCACCAAACTCTTTAATGTAATAAATGAGAAAATGAAAAACACAATAATGCTATTTATATTTTTTAAAACAACTAGTAACCACATGGGTGGGTCACTCAGGTGGGCGGATGCGCCCACCTGTGGCCGCCCACCTGAGGGCCAAAAATTGGCCAACAAGTGGGACTTTGATGGAATTCGACTCTCAGCATGTATCTCACTCTCGGCACAAGATATATTATACGTATGCGCTTTAGGATACAGCTACATACCAACATTATCCATACATGGCCTTATGATACGTGCATGTGCACGGCTTGGGTACACCCGTCTCCTCTGGCACTGACTCAAACTCGTCTGGCCAACCTGTGTTCAAAGTCACCCTTACCATCATGGTCCATAAGGAACCTGCCTTAACCCTCTCTGGTTCGGGTCCTATATGGTTAAATCGGGTCAACCGTGTAATTAGACCGATTTAAAAAGTAGGGTATCACATTTACCCCCCCTTTTTAAAAATTTCGTCCTCGAAATTGGCATACCTGGATGTTCGAAAACATGAGGATACTTGGCTTGGATTTCATCCTCATTCTCCCAAGACGCTTCTTCAAGTGAATGATTTTTCCATCGCACCTTCACGAAGGAGATGGAGCGGTTGCGAAGGGTTTTTACTTTTCGGTCCAAGATTTCAGCTGGATGCTCTGTATAGGTTATATCAGCTTCTAGATATTCTGGTTCCACGGGTAATACATGCGATGGATCATGAACGTATCACTTCAACATGGATACATGGAATACATTATGAACATTCCCGAGTGAAGGTGGAAGAGCAAGCATGTAGGCTACTGAGCCAACCCGGGTTAAAATCTTAAATGGGCCAATGTATCTCAGGCTCAACTTACCCTTTCGATGGAATCTTTGCAACCCTTTAGTAGGAGAAATCTTGAGAAACACCTTTTCTCCTGCTTGAAACTCAATATCTTTCCTGCGGTTGTCTGCGTAGCTCTTTTGACGTGACTGAGCTGCCTTAATCCTTTCTCGAATAACATCGACCTTATCACAAGTCATCTGTATCATTTTAGGTCCTAACATTTGGCGTTCGCCTACCTCATTCCAATACAGAGGAGTTCTACACTTCCTACCATATAATGCCTCATATGGAGCCATCCCAATTATAGCTTGGTAACTGTTGTTATAGGCAAACTCCATAAGGGGTATATATTCTTCCCAACTACCACACATCTCTATTGCACATGCCCTGAGCAAGTCTTCTAATATCTGTATGGTTCGCTCCGACTGACCATCAGTCTGTGGGTGAAAAGCAGTACTCAAACTCAATTGTGATCCCAAAGCATGCTGGAAGCTTTTTCAAAATCTGGAAGTGAACCTTGGGTCCCTATCTGACACAATGCTCACTGGCACTCCATGCAAGCGCACTATGTTTTCCATATAAAGTTGTGCTAACTTGGCGAAAGAGAACTTGGTCTTGATGGGAATAAAATGAGCAGTCTTAGTAAGCCGATCAACTATCACCCATATCGCATCCATCCCCTTAGGTGTGCATAGTAGTCCGGTGGCAAAGTCCATTGTAATCCTATCCCACTTCCAGTCTGGTACTGGGAGTGGTTGAAGAGTACCATAAGGTCGATGCCTCTCAGCTTTTACTTTTTAGCATGTAAGACAAGTCGCCACATACAGGGCTATTGTGATTCTCATGCTTGGCCACCAGAAATTTTGTTTAAGGTCTTTATATATCTTTGTACTTCCTGGGTGGAGTGAGTACTCGGAGCTATGTGCTTCCCGCACTATCTTATCTTGTATCTCCAAATCATCGGGCACACACAACCTACCTCGGAACAATAATGCCCGTCGATGGCTAAAACGAAATCAGGGTCGTTCATCATTTGATTTTGAATCTTACCTCTGATCCGTTGCAACTCAGGGTCCAAAGGTTGTTTCATTATCACCTCTTGCCTAATAGACGGATGCACCTGTAGGGCTGCCAGGGATACAATCAACCATTCAAGGTTTTCTGGTTGATGTTCAAGCTCTAAGGTTGCCCCTTCATATAAGAGGGTTTCATCCATTAGCATCGCCTCTGTATGCAGTGGTGGGCTAACTGCCAAGTATGAGAGTGACGTAGTTTGTGCCTTCCGACTCAACGCATCTACCACTACATTAGCCTTGCGGATGATATCGAATGTCGAGTCATAATCCTTCATGAGCTCAAGCCATCTCCTCGCCTCATGTTCAAATCTTTTGGGTGAAAAGTACTTAAGGCTTTGTGATCATCGATATCTCGATTTCTCCCCATACAAATAATGTCTCAAATCTTTAGGGTAAAATGATGCTGCTAGTTCCAAGTCATGAGTGGGTAGTTCTTCTCATATTCCTTTAGTTGTCGGGATACATATCGTCACACCCCATTCTCACGTAACAGGTTGGACCGGGTTAACAACGGTTAACCCAAACTCGCCAGATCATCGAATCGATTCCACCACAAGATACACACAACTAATATAAGCTCATCGATCAGCGGAAGACTAAGTTTTACTGTGAATAATCCCTAATACTTGATACCCAATTGTGATACAATAATTATATACATGTGGGCCAAGGCATGATATTTACAATAAAGGTACAATTCATATATCAAGTATGTAAAGGAAATCATCAAAATAATCAAAGTACACATCATTCGGCAACAAAGGCTAGAGATCAGCTCGGCATCAAGTGTTGAGCCCAACTGCATCATATAGTAGAGCTCACTCGGCCTCAAGTGGAGCTCAAGACGGCCTCGAATCTGCGGTCCCGAGACAACTCTCGCATGAGCAACAAGGCCGACTCTAACTCCTCGGGTCCACCAGCCTCTTCAGAAACTCGACTGTGGGACCCACCCCATGCTCCTCAGATGTATGACCTGTAAAATCATCTAAAAAGGGGGTGTACACGTGGGATGAGCTCACTAGCTCAGTAATTGGTAAGATAGACCACACAGCAGTCCACACAGCAAAACACATCATATGCACTACATGCTATGCAATACATTTTAATTCACATCCACCTAAGCAACATTACTAAGTCCTTGGTTTTAGTGCTACTACAGCCACAGTGCGCGTATACTCCGGGTACGAGCCGTGAACTCCATCCCGTGATACGCCCATAGGGCTATCGGAGAAGGCCCACCGTGAGTATTTGGAAAAGTAAAGACAATACCGTCCACCGGCTCTCAACAGAAATGTAAATGACTGAAATTAAAGGTGCTGACTCCAGCAATTTAAAAGCAGTACGATTGGCCCTCTTGAATGTACCACCGGGGTTACCGACTGTCCTAAATGACCCGCCAGGCGTTATGTCTAACCGCCACAGTGACCCGACGACCGCGACTACTGCTTCCCCCCAAATGATAACCCAACACCTCAACTCCTGTTGGGAAGGGTCATAGCACGGGATGGTGAAAATCCTAATACCGCATGTTCCTATATGACAATAGTACGATTGTATAGTGCCACCGCATCCCATTCCACGGGCCACCAATGCACTCGTTTCTAAGCCGACTATGGCATCTAGTCTATCAATGCATCATGCACCATGATGTCCACATTCAACATATAAACATCTCATTCAATTGGCATTTAGAAAGTAAACATAGCACACATGCATAACAATGTGAGGAATGACTAATCTACATAGCATATTCATGATGGCATGACTAGATTAGATATAATTAAATGAATGCCAAACAATGCCTTGAAACAAGGTCAAACGTCCTCTCCCCACTTACCTATAGCGTACAAGGATTCCCGTTCGGTATGGGTGAGATCCGGTGCGAAACAAGTAGGATTTGGTGAACCTAACATAATTGAGCGGGGTTAGTACTTCACCATTTGGAATCAAAATTAGCAAGATTCGATGACAAAATCATGTTTAGAACGTTAAAAGAAAGTCGCACGTCTGATTTGGGTCCAATCGGACGTAAGAATCACCTTCGGGGCCACACAGGTGGGTCAGACAGGTGGGCTGTCTAGCCCACTGGTCCTACCCACTGGTTTGGACCGGCGGGTAGGGGCCCACCGGTTGTACCAGCCGGTTACACCCGCCAATTGGGCTAGAAGGCCCTGCCCTCTCAGGTGGGTGCCCATAGGCGGGCTGGATGGCCCACCGGTCCCACCCACCGGTCTTGGCGAGAAAAACGTTGTTTCTTCCCAACTTCCTCTATTCTTTGGGGATTCAAATGAGGCTTTTCCCACCCCATTCTTCACACCTTCAAGGTCTTATAGGATGGTTCTAACCTAGATCTAGGTTAGATTCAAGGGATGGGAAACCATCTTACCTTCTTTGCTCAAGAACAACTTCAAACCCTCCAAATCACTTCAAACCCACAATGCTTCTTCTACCTTGTCAATACCTCTTCAAATCCTTCAAGATCAACACATAAATCATCCATTAAACCTTAGATTCATCATTTTAGAGGGGATTTACAAGATCTCAAGAAACCCTACTCGAATCAAGGGTTTAAGCTTGGGTATGGTGAATGTTTAAGGAACCCGACTTTGCTTACCTCCAAATGTAGATCTAGAGTTGAAGATCACTCTTCCGGCGCCGGAATGGGAAGATCAAGCTTCGGCGCCGCTGAAATCCTTCTCTTCTTCCTCTTCCTTCTCTTCCCTTCTTCTTCCTTTCTTTTCTCTCCTCTTTTCTATCCTCACCAAGTATGGGGTCATAAATGAAAAGAAAAGAAAATCATAAAGCTATATATATACTTCCTAAATAAGTGAACAGTGCACATGGATGGGTCACTCAGGTGGGTGGGTGCACCCACCTGTCCGCCCACCTGAGGGCCTAAACTTGGGATTTTGACAGAGTTCGGGCCTAGCACGAACCCCACCCTAGCGTACGATGTAGTATACGTACGGCTATAATACCTGCTTTATCCGTACATGGCCTTATGGTAGGTGCATGTACACGGTTTGGATACTCCCGTCTCTTCTGGCATGGGCTTGGACTTGTCGGGCCAGCCGATGTTTAAGGTCACCCTTGCCATCATAGCCCATAAGGAACCCGCTCTAACTCCCTCTGGTTCGGTTCCTGTATGGTTTAATCGGGTCAACCGCGTAATCAGGCCGGGCTTAAGAAGTAGGGTATTACATTACCCTCCCTTCTGAAAAATTTTATCCTCGAAATTGCGTACCTGGTTGACCAAAAAGATGAGGGTACTTGGCTCGCATTTCATCCTCTACCTCCCAAGATGCTTCTTCAAGTGAATGATCAGCCCATCGCACCTTTACATAGGAAATGGAGCGGTTGCGAAGGGTTTTCACCTTCCGGTCCAAAATTTTAGCTGGCTGTTCTGTATAGGTCATATTAGCTTCTAGGTACTCTGGTTCCACGGGTAGTATATGAGATGGATCATGCACATATCTCTTCAGCATGGATACATGGAATACATTGTGAACATCCCCAAGTGAAGGTGGCAGAGCAAGCATGTAGGCTACTGAGCCAACCCAGGATAAGATCTCAAATGGTTCAATGTATCTTGGGCTCAACTTCCCCTTTCTGTGAAACCTTTGCAACTCTTTAGTAGGAGAGATCTTGAGAAATACCTTTTCTCTGGGCTGAAATTCAATATCTTTTATGTGGGTGTCCGCATAGCTCTTTTGACGGGACTGAGCTGCTTTAATCCGTTCTCTAATAACGTCGACTTTGTCACAAGTCATCTGTATCATCTCAGGTCCTAACATTCGACGTTCACCTATCTCATCCCAAAACAAAGGAGTTCTGCACTTTCTGCCATATAACGCCTCATATGGAGCCATCCCAATTGTAGCTTATAGTTGTTATATGCAAACTCCATACGAGGTATATATTCTTCCCAACTGCCACTCATCTCCATTGTACATGCCCTGAGCATGTCCTCTAATATCTGTATGGTTCGCTCCGACTAACCATCCGTCTGTGGGTGAAAAGTAATACTCAAATTCAATTGTGATCCCAAGGCACGCTGTAAGCTTTTCCAAAATCTGGAAGTGAACCTTGGGTCCCTATCTGAAACAATGCTCACTGGCACTCCATGTAAGCGCACTATGTTGTCCATGTAAAGTTGTGCTAGTTTGACCATGGAGAACTTGGTCTTGAAATAACCTAGAGGGGGGGTGAATAGGTTATACTAGTGAAATTTTAACTCTTTTCGATGTATAGAACACAAGTGTGATTGTAATTTAAAACAATGCGGAATAAATAAAATAGGCACAATCACACAACACAAGATTTATAGTGGTTCGACTCAATCCGAGTCTAGTCCACTCCCTATAAGAATCCTCTTGTAAGGTATTCCACTAGTTCTCCTTTCAAGACTGAGGTAGGGAAGAAAACCTTTACAATCTTTTTTACGGATAAGAGTATCCTTACAAATCTCCTTTTCAGCAGGAGACGCCTTCACAATCTCTTTTAGAGGTAGAGAGAGACCTTTCTTTTAGGATAAGAGTATCCTTACAATCCTAAGTACATCTAGAATTGTAAAAAAGAAAATAAGAAATAGTGGAATAAGAGGAATACCTCAAGTATGGTGCAAATGAGAGTGAATAATAAATGATGAGTGATGCACCTTATGTAAAGTCCTCTTCGGCTTTGACTTGCACAGAGAGAGTAGAGGACTTTGATTAAGAAGCCTCTTCTTTGGGATTTGTGTAAGAATAACTCAAGTAGAATAAACTTTCTAATGCTTGCAATAATGCTCTTCAAGCTCTTTCTTAATGAATAATTAATTAAGAGTGATTAGGGTATTTATAGGTGAACTTAGTGAAGCATTTTAGGTAGGAATCAAGCTCTAACGGACATATCAGGTATACCTTCGACCGCCATTAGTAGCCGTCGACCGCTAAACCGTTGTAGGCAAAAAAATAGCCGTTGAGTACTTCAGACAGCACCGTCGACCAGGACTTTCAGCGGTCGACCGCCTATGGTCTCGGACAGGTCTGGTCGATCGAGCTTCCATCGGTCGACCGCCTATGGTCTCGTTGGTTCCGTCGACTGGCTTCCACCGGTCGACCGCCAACATGACATGCTCACTATCTGACAGTCACCAGTGTTTTGACTATAACTTTTGGTCCGACCTTGGATTGATTTGAGATCAGTTGTGTTGGACTCACAACTCAATTTCCTACAACTTCTATGAAGGTTTCGTCTCTGATACTAACTTTAAGATTCCCTAAATACCCTTGAGTTAGGTTACTGTGTGTTCCACACCACTTAGAAATTTTCCATACCTACTCAAGCATGCTCTATGGTCATTCTAATATGATGCAATGCACATGCATGAGGTGAGTGCATATAAGTATGTGGAAATTACAAATTACATTAAAAATAACTAATCTATCCTAGTGGTCTTCTTCTTCACTTGAATCTTCCATTCTTTAGCCTTCATCTTCTTTCCTTCTTGTTTGTTGTTTCATGTCTTTAAGCTTAGCTTCATGTCTTGATTCGACCTTTGATCTTCTAAAGGTTTCTTCAAGCTAATCACACTTTAACACTCAAGTTAAAGATGTATGTTTGTTTGTTAACACCAAAACATGGCAAGGAGTGTGGACATGTTTCCCAACAATCTCCCCCTTTTTGGTGATGACAAACAAACATAGACAATGAAACCAAATACAAGAAATAATTTGACTATCTCTGTGTAAAGATCAATAGATAATGAAATGCAGAGCCAGAAAGTAAACAAGGATAGATAAAGTCATTTCCATAAACAGTTTAAAGATAATACTATCATTGTCATTATCATTCTGATACCAATTGTCATTGTCAGAAGTTATCTTCTCCCCCTTTTGTCAACAGCAAAAAGGTAATCAAACCGAAAAAAATACTCCCCCTGAGTATGTGCCACATAGAAAAAGTAGCATAAGTTCAACTTTCCATAAATGTCAAAGTATATAATAAAAAGCGACTGAAACAAACATAAAATTTGCAAGAAGAAAACATAAGTTCTAATCTGCTGCATCCTCATCCTCCATGTCCGTCTCGTCATTGTCTTCGTCATCCTCGTCCTCTTCGCAGGAGGAGCTTGAGAATCTCATTCTTTTTTCCATTTTTTTCCCAACGAGCAAGGATGATATTTCCAACTTTTTGAAGATCAGCAACAGTTGCATAGGCTGAGGTCTCATCACTGCCTGGTTGTTGTGGCTGGCTGGGTCCAGCAGTAGCCTTTTTGGAGTGTGTGGACTGCTGAGGAAGAAGATGCATCTTTCCAATGGTGGAAATATTGATCTCTTGGGGAAATGGATCAAATGATTCACCAGAAAAATCTACTTGAAAGTGATCCATGATTTGGCAAATCATCCGTCCATAGGGTAGATTTCCCTTTTGAAGTCTATCACCATGGGTAATCATTGTTTTGAGCAGGATGTAAGGAAGGTTGATGGGTACACTTTTGCAAACACAGTAGGTAAGATAGGCATGAAATGGGGAGACTTCATCTCTATGACCACTCTTTGGGAGAATGTTATAAGAGATGATAAGATTGACAATCCTCCCTATATCCGTAAGTTCTTTAGCCTTAATTTTGTGTGTATTAGCATATTCCTTCATAATGCTAGAATACACACAGTCAACATCCATGAATTATTCTATGTAGGTCTTGGATTGGTAGTACTTGAGGTCCCCTACCACAGAAATATCTAGGATTTCTCCTAAAATCAGGATGTCGAGGTCTATTGGAACGCCCTTAACATAGGAATGGACCATAAGGGTGTCACCTTCACCAGAGAAGGTAAGATTGCAAAAGAACATTTTGACTAAAAGGGGATAACAATGGGAGTCAAGTTTGAGAATGTTACCCCATCCCAAAGCATCAAAAAGTTCTTTGATGTCATACCTGGATAAAAAATCGGTATTGATGGTCCTACCTTGCTCTATGTTGCGAGAGATGTAGAGATCCCATGATTCTTGAGCAATGGTGGAGGAGAACCATGGATCTTTGTCAGTGGCCTTCCTTTTTCCTTTATGAGCCACGGTTTTCTTACCTCTATTTGGGCGGTGAGAGTCCATGATGATTAGAGGGGTAAGAGAGAAAGAGATGCAAGGGTTTTGGGAGATGAATAGGAATGAATCTCAAGAGGAATGAAGTTCTAGGTCAGGGTTTTGGGAGATGAATAGTCAAAATAGGGTTTTAGACCAAATAGGATTCCAAAGTTGTGAAAAAAATGGGTTAAAAAGTTGATTTTAAAGAGTTAAGAATCGAATTTTCGGTGGCGTCGGTCGACCGGTATATTGTGGCGGTCGACCGGTATCCCTTTCGGTTAGAGGCGGTCGACCGGAAGTCCTTGGCGGTCGATCGTAAAATCATTCGGTCGATGGCGGCTAATCGCTATCTAGCGTCGATCGTTGATTCTAAGAAATTTTTTAGAACAAAAAAACTTTATTGCTGTGGAAAGGATTTTTCAAGTCCGGGCTTTTGGAAAGAATTTTCAAAAAGAAATGTTTATTTAACCAAACGGGTTACAAATGCCAAGTTCCTTCCTTAGGAAACTAAAACGCTCTTCACCAAGAGGTTTAGTAAATATATCTGCGAGTTGTTTATCAGTTTCAATGAATTCTAGAGAGACATCACCATTTTGAATGGTGTCTCGTAGAAAGTGGTGTCAAATATCAATGTGCTTTGCCCTTGAGTGTAAAATGGGATTTTTACTCAAGTTTATGGCACTGGTGTTATCGCACATGATTGGGCAAGATTCGAAACGCACTCCAAAGTCCCGAGAGTTTGCTTCATCCAAAGGATTTGAGCACAACATCTACCAGCTGCAACATATTCAGCTTCTGTGGTAGATAAAGCAACGGAGTTTTGTTTCTTGCTAAACCAAGAGACAAGGCAAGAGCCGAGAAAGTGACAAGTACCACTGGTACTTTTTCTGTCAATATGGCAACCTGCGAAATCAGCATCTGAAAAGCTGACCAAGTCAAGGGGTTGGTTTTTGGGGTACCATAACCCAACATCACAAGTGCTTTTCAGATATTTAAAGATTCTTTTTACAGCAGTGAAGTGTGATCTCTTGGGATCAGCTTGAAACCGAGCACATGCACATACACTGTACATGATGTCAGGTCTACTTGCTGTTAGATATAGAAGGCTTCCAATCATGCCTCTATATCTAGTTACATCCTCAGAAGGTCCATTCTCATCCTTGGTTAGTTTCAAGGATGAGCTCATCGGAGTGTCTGAAGATTTTGATTTGTTAATGTCAAATTTCTTTAGCACTCCTTGGTGTACTGCTTTGATTTATGAAAATTCCATTATCATCTGTTTTATTTGAAGTCCAAGGAAGAAATTTAACTCTCCCATCATGCTCATTTCAAATTCATTACTCATTTTGTTCTGAATTCAGTACACATTCTCTCATTGGTTGAGCCAAAATGATATCATCTACATAGATTTGAACAATGAGTATGTCATTCTTGAGTTCTTCACAAAGGGTTGTGTCAATCCTCCCCCTTGAGAAGCCACTTTCTATCAAGAAAGTACTTAATCTCTCATACCAAGCTCTAGGGGCTTGTTTGAGTCCATATAGAGCTTTCTCAAGTTTATAGACATGGTTTGGAAACTTAGGGTCTTCAAAGCCGGAGGTTGAGCTAATATACCTCTTCTTGAATGTATCCATTCAAGAAGGCACTTTGACATCCATTTGATATAGTTTAAAGTTCTTATGGCATGCAAAAGCTAGTAACATTCTAATAGACTCCAACCTTGCTACTGGTGCATAGGTTTCATCATAGTCTATTCCCTCTTGCTGGTTATACCCTTTGGCAACTAATCTTGCTTTGTTTCTCACTATGTTCCCATCTTCATCCAGTTTATTACGGAAGACCCACTTAGCACCTATGATGGTGTGGTGGTCAGGTCTAGGGACAAGTTCCCATACCTTGCTTCTTTCAAACTGGTGAAGCTCCTCTTGCATAGCTATAATCCAATCACTGTCTTTTAGTGTTTCTTCTATGTTTTTGGGTTCGATCCTTGAGATAAATGCAGTGTGATTGCATACCTCTCGGGTTTTAGATCTAGTCTGGATTTCTCCATCTAGATCTCCTATGATGTTTTCTAGGGGATGATTCCTATGAGGAATGACTTCCTTAGGTAGTGTTTCTAATTTTTCTATGGTAGCATCATTTGAATCGTTAAGAGAAATATCATTAGTTTTGTTTTTAAGTTCATCAATAATATCATCATCATCAGCAAGAGATTTATTTAAATCGTTAGGTAAAGATTCATCAAATCTTACATTCATAGATTCCTCAACCATTAAGGATTTTTTTTTAAAATTCTATATGCCCTCGTTGAGTGAGTATCCTAAGAATATCCCCTTTATCGATTTTGCATCAAATTTTCCAAGATGGTTTTTGGTGTTTAGGATGAAGCATTTACATCCAAATACTTTAAAGTAGTTTACTTTTGGTATTTTACCAAAATATAGTTCATAAGGTGTTTTAGAAAGCAAAGGTCTAAGGATTATTCTTTTAGTACATAACATGCAGTATTTGACATTACAAAAGTACTTAGGCAAAGTGTATTCATTAAGCATAGTCCTTGCGTCTCTTGTAATGACTGTTTTTCCTTTCAACTACTCCATTTGATTGAGGTATTCTAGGAGCGGAGAAGTTATGGTCAATACCATACTTGTTGCAAGATAAGTCAAATTTACTTATATTGTCAAATTCTCCTCCATGGTCACTCCTAACAGAGGTTATAGTATACCCTTTCGATTTTGTAATTTGTTACATAGAGTTGCAAATTCATCAAAGGCATCATTTTTATTTTTCGTAAAAAAGTCAAGTGTACCTAGAGTAGTCATCAACAATTACAAAGGTGTAATTTTACCACTCATACTAGAAATGTTGATAGGTCCAAATAATTCTAGATGAAGTAGTTCTAATGGTCTAGAGGAAGAGACAATATTCTTGATTTGTGGGAAACTTTGGTTTGTTTGCCTTTTGAGCATCACAAAAACTATCTTTTTCATACTTGATTTTAGGGAGGTTTCTCACAAGATCATTGGATGCTATGGTTTGAATCAGCTTGACATTTATATGTCCAAGTCTTCTATGCCATAATGAAGATTCACTATGGTTAGAAACCAAGCATGCATTTAAGGAACTTACTTCATCAAGTATACAAACATAAATGTTGTTTTTCCTAGATCCTTTTAGTATTAGATTACCATTTGTATCTTTAATACAACAGTGGGAGACATTGAATTCTACTTTGTATCCAATACTACATAATTGACTTACACTTAGGAGATTGTAGTTCAAATTTTTCACAAAGTAAACGTTCGAGATTGAAATACCTCCAAGTTTTATTTTTCCAATACCAGCAATCTTTCCTTTGCTGTCATCTCCAAAGGAGACCCATCCTCCATCATAGTCTCGTAAGCTTGAGAATAGGTTCTTGTTGGATGTCATGTGTTTGGAGCATCCACTGTCGATGACCCATTCAGCTTCCACCTATAACAGAAATTTAATCTTACATTGGTCCCCATAATCTCATGGGTCCACCATTGTTAGTGTCAAACTTCCCGACTGGAACCCAAATGGTTTTGTACTTTTTAGGATTTTGGTTCTGCCTTTGGAATGGCCTTAGGTTTCTTTGAGTCCTCTGATTTTCATAAGATCCATTTGATCTTGGAGTATAGTATCTATAGAGTCCTTGGTTTTGGTATTTCCCTTGTGGTCTATAAGTCTCACTAGGATAGTTCTTGTATCCTTGGAATTGCCTTTGGGGCCTCTCAATAGAGTACTCTCTATGAGGTTGGGTTTTTCTATACCTGGGCATAGGTCTAGAGTTTTCTTGAGGCCTATATTGCCTTCTTAGGGGTGTGTAGTAGTAGGCATGGTTTACTCTTGATCTCTCAATTTGAGAGTTGGGCTTTTTCTTGAGGTGACACTGTTTTATGGAATGTCCTGTCTTTTTACAAAAACCACATTTAATGTAGGAGGTGGATGGTTGGTTTCTTTGGTCACCCCTTCTTGGATTTCTATATGGATTTTGTCCATTGTAACCCAGTCCTTCTCTTTCATTTGGACTCTTCCTTTGAGAACCTAGAAGGTTGTCAAGGTTCTTTGCCCTCGGTAAAGGTGCAGAGGTGGAGTTCAACTTAAAGTTTTCTTCCTCCAGTCACTTACCTTTGAGGTTAGTGCCTCCACTCTCTTATTTAGTGTTTCAACCTCCTTTTCAAGTTTACTTTTATCGACTCTAATTTTATACTTTCTTCATATAAGGCCTCAAGGCTTCTTGAAGTTCCTCATTAGAGTCCCTTACTAAAAGTTCAGTTGAATTTCACATACCTCTTGTTCTTCATCTCCGATGGCCATCAAGGCGAGGTTGGTGACTTCTTCTCCAAATTCACTTTTCTCTTCATCACTTGAGTCCCATGTAGCTGCATAGGCCTTTCTTTTTGATTTATTTGGGCATTCAGTTCGAAATGTCCAAAGCTTTCGCACTCAAAACACACTATGTCTTTAGTAGGAATTTCCTTGGGTTTAATTTTTGTTTTACCTTTTTCCCCATAGGATTTGTCACCGTAGGATTTGTTCTTGTGTTGGAATCTTCCTTTCTGTTTGAGGAATTTGTTGAATTTCCTCGTGATGAGTGAAATTTCCTTTTCCATGTCGAATTCTTCATCTTCTTCATCATCACTTACTTCTTGATAGGTTGAGTTGATTTTAGCGCTATGGTTCTCCTTTTCTCGAATTTGGTTTGTCGGCATTCAGCTCTACTTCATGCGTTTGGAGAGATCCAAGCAAGTAGTCCAAGGAGATTTTCGTCAAATCTTTGGCTTCTTCGATTCTGTTTTCTTGGGTCTCCAAGCTGCGGTAAGGCTCTTAAGATTTTTCGACTTTCTCAGTTAGTATAAGTCTTACCTAAACCTTTAAGATTATTCACAATGTCGGTAAATCTAGTGAACATAGAAGTTATTGACTCATCTTCTTTCATAGAGAATGACTCGTAATCGAGACAAGTTGATCTACCTTTCTTTCTTTTACCTCTGCTGTACCTTCGGTGTGACAAGAAGCATATCCCAAATTTCTTTAGCCGTGTCACATGCAATGACCGGTTGAACTCTTGTTCATTGAGGGCACATTGAAGGAATGTAATGGCATGGAAGTTGTATGGATGAGGGTGATGTCTTCAGTGTCCATTCTCCTTCATCCTTAGGTCGTCTTTCCATCAACTATCTTGGTGATAGTGTATGGTCCATTCTCTATGGCTCTCCATACAAGAATGTTGTGACCACACACAAAATTCTTGAATCTGCACTTCGAAAGAAAAGTTTTTCCATTAAAGTCACGGGGTCTCGAGGCGTCATGCCTTCGGTGGTCCTTAGAATGTGGTCATGGTCTTTGACTCACTTTAAGACAACTTAGTCTTATATATTGAGCTCCCGCTCTGATACCAATTGAAATAACCTAGAGGGGGGGTGAATAGGTTATACTAGTGAAATTTTAACTCTTTTCGATGTATAGAACACAAGTGTGATTGTAATTTAAAACAATGCGGAATAAATAAAATAGGCACAATCACACAACACAAGATTTATAGTGGTTCGACTCAATCCGAGTCTAGTCCACTCCCTACAAGAATCCTCTTGTAAGGTATTCCACTAGTTCTCCCTTTCAGTACAGTAGGTAGGGAAGAAAACCTTTACAATCTTTTTCACGGATAAGAGTATCCTTACAAATCTCCTTTTCAGGCAGAGAGACGCCTTCACAATCTCTTTTAGAGGTAGAGAGAGACCTTTCTCTTTTTAGGATAAGAGTATCCTTACAATCCTAAGTACAGTCTAGAATTGCAAAAAAAAGAAAATAAGAAATAGTGGAATAAGAGGAATACCTCAAGTATGGTGCAAATGAAAGTGAATAATAAATGATGAGTGATGCACCTTATGTAAAGTCCTCTCTTATGGCTTTGACTTGCACAGGAGAGAGTAGAGGACTTTGATTAAGACTGAAGCCTCTTCTTTGGGATTTGTGTAACAAAATAACTCAAGTAGAATAAACTTCTCTAATGCTTGCAATAATGCTCTTCAAGCTCTTTCTTAATGAATAATTAATTAAGAGTGATTAGGGTATTTATAGGTGAACTTAGTGAAGCATTTTAGGTAGGAATCAAGCTCTAACGGACATATTCGGTATACCGTGATCGCCATTAGTAGCTGGTCGACCGCTTAAGCGTTGTAGGCAAAAAATAGCCGTTGAGTACTTCAGCAGCACCGTCGATCGGGACTTTCAGCCGTCGACCTATGGTCTCGATAGGTCCGGTCGACGAGCTTCATCGTCGACCGCCTATGGTCTCGGTTGGTTCCGGTCGACGGCTTCCAAGAAAATATGTTCTCTGTATCACAATTTTTCATTTTCATTCATTAGAACTTAGAAAGATGATAGAGTGATCCAGTTATATTTTTTAAATTTGGGTATTAAGCAGTTGACAATCTACTAATGGTCATCATAACACTAATAAAAGAAAACAGAACAGGCCTCCATAAATTTTTCTTTTTTTGCCCTTAAAAGGAGGTGAGGCAAAAAAAAAATAAAGGGCAAAGGTAAAATTTTGTTATTTCAGAAGCAGTACTATGTCAAGAACTGTTGAAATACAGCACCAATTATGCTGCATATTATTTGAAGCAATAGGTAATCTGTGGATTCAATTGAACTCAACGGATGATTGAACATCCCAAAAGAACGTATTATTAAATTATGACAGACGTCACATAAAGACCATAAGAAGCTTAAAAAAAATGTCTGGCAAATCCATTTTTTGTGAATTCTATTCAACTATTCATTTTATTTCAATAATATACCAACCTAGTAAGTATTTTTTTTTTTTTGGGGGGGTGGGGTGTTGTGGAAGGGAGGATGTTAAATAATCTATCTAGAGAGAGGCAGCAGCAGAAGGAGAAGTTACACTAAACAGTACTAATCTCCTGTAGTAAAATTAAGCATAACAGTCACAAAAAAATAAAAATTCCACCGTATTTTGTGACTCTCACGAAAGACAACCAACTAAAACTTCACTGAGAACACCCACAAAACAAGGACAACCTATATCAATGGTTACTTAATAAACACTTAAAAAGGTTCTGAAACTCCCATCTCATTTAAGGGGAAAATATAAATTGTGTTTTTGAAACATTTCTACTGCAAGAAAATGAAACTTTTGAAACATAGTGCTTTTGAATTTTGTTTTCTGAACAAGTATTTATACCTAAGCATATGTAATTATGTAAAGCTAACTCAGTATCACTATCTTATCCCCCCATTGTTGGAGTGGGGGAGAACCTTTTAAAAAACTAGAAGACCTACAACAACTTCAGTCCAAAAGAGTACGGATCTTAAGATTACTAAAAATACAGACAGTACCTCTTCCTCTCCCCCTTCCTCGACCACCTCGTCCTCTGCCTCGTATGCCAGGAGAACCATCTGAACTCCACAAGAAAATGTAGAAAATTTACCACCTGAGCATCAAAATATGAAAAACTTTATTTTATGTATTTGGGGAGGGAGAGGGGGGAAGCAAGGAATATTTGTTCTACCTCTCTCATACTCAAATTCAGTCCACGGCTTTACTTGATCAGCTGGAATAGGTGATTGGTAACTGCGTCACAAAGTAAGAGAAAAAAGTACAATTGTTACCACATTAACAAGGACCAATCATCAAATGTAAAGAACTGAAAAGAAAGAGTTGGTAAGTGCAATTTCATATCACCAAATCCTAACAAAACCATTTGGATTCATGAAATTTTTGATAGTTTCCAAAATAGCAAGGTATACAAGGGACAGCTATCCAGTAGCAAAGATACTACCTTCACCTTCACCTTCACCTTAACCTAACCCTAAAATCTAACTTTTATCTCCAAACAGGCGTTTACTTAACAGAAAACAGAATAATCTAGCTGCTCCTTTTTAACAGTCAACCTCCATGAGAAACTAAATAAATGAACCATACCGAAACCCAATAAAATCCAACCAGGAACTTCATTCACTCATTTGTAATTCTTGCTCGTGAGCAATTAAATAAACCGGATATAATTATTGAGGATTAACTTCAATTGACATTTGACTTCTGAACAGCATCATTACACCTTCAAAGAAAATAAATATATGGTTAAGATGCCAATGAAAATCAAAAGCAAAGATACGTTAAGTGAGCAGAGCCCCAATCAAGTGCATTATGATTTCCACAAACAAAAGGCTCACTTGCTATCACTTCTTGTAGCTAAGCATACATAAAATTATGGATCTCATCTGAACTCTGAAGTGTCCAAAGAAATCACTGGACCATGGTTCTGCTAGCCACAAGTCCTTTTCATCAATATAATTGAAATATTATATTGTTTTAGTATAAATACCACATTTCGAATCAAAAAGAATCAAAATGGTTGGGAAATTATGAAACAGGTCAAAAATTTTTAATAATAGGGAAATAGGTCAAAATTGCTAGAATGCCTCAAATTTGTCCAAGAACTTATGCCGCTTTGGACATTCAAACCTCTCCCAAACTCATCTAAGCTCCCATGACAATATACCAAACAGACATTTGGGCTGAAATATCAAGAAAGGCAAGACGGTGTTTTAATGAAAATTTAAACTCAGGCTAGAAAAAACTAGAGAGTGATTTGTAAATATAGCCTAGAATCTTCAGAAACGGAGAAATAACTAAGAATAATCAGAGTTAATGACATAAACCAATGCTAGTTTCTTCAGCTGCTGAAATTTTCTTTGGCAAGCAATCTCTTGTTGCAGGCTTGCAGCTGGGTAATAATCTATGGCATGGAAGTCCTATCTAACCTCTCCATTCAAGCTGTCTGAAATCATAATAACAGTCGAAATTTTTTTATCTTGCAACGGACTAGGTGGAATGACCTGAAACTCAGACCAGGAAGTATAATTGGGAGACTTTACTACCCTGCAGAATTTCACAGAAATCTGAGAGAACACGAGAAAGTGTATGCAGGTCAATCCTTGTTCTAATAGGAAAATAGAGCATAGAACTCAAACCAGACTCTCGTTAATCAGATTCAATCGAATTTAAGAAGAAACGTAAACAAGAACTGGAGTGCCAGATTTGAAGAAGTACTAATTAAGTAGTAATAATAAGCAAGGTATAGAGATAGAAAGCGAGTTGTAGATTGATTTAGAAGAGGGGTATCACAGATTGGAAGAACTAATAAGTAGGAAAAGAAGAATAGAAGAGAGGATTAAAAAGATGGCACCTGATTTGCAGTAGAATTCAGAACTAAAGAAAGAAATCAGTAGGTGATGAAGGACAGGTTTGGGATATCTAGAACAAGTCTTCCTTTGCTGTCCCGCTGCCTCCTTGTTAATTGATGAATCCCCATTGTGTTTGAGGCTATAATTTAAAACAAAAGTGGGAAAATTGGGACTATAGAAAAGGAATAAGGGGGAGGAAGAGAGTGGTAGCATATTAGGGAAGAGACAGGGGACTTCGATTCACAACTGGTAGAAAAGGAATAGGGGAGAGGAAGAGGATTGTAGCCTAATAGAGAAGAGTTAGGGAAAAGAAAGGGAGTTGGCTTCACACCAACTTGGATTCACTCCAAGGTTTGCAGGAAACCACTCATCCTGCATAGGATGGGAGACATCTCAAGTTCAACATCATCTTCCTTGTCTTCCATTCCAAGATACTACCTTTTCAAAACGCAAAATAAAAAGAAAGTGAAACAACTCCCTATTTACTACTTTTCCAGCAATAACTACATCCTCACAACTTCTTCTTCTCCAGCAATAACTCCCTTACAACATTTGTACAAAGTACTTTTGACACTATGTAAATTAAAATACAACAAGATAAAGCAAGCTACACATAATGCTGGCCGTCTGGCCATAATGTAGTGACACGTCAGTGCATATGTTCGTCTCTCCTCTGGTAAGTCCTAAATCCTTGAGTGATGTCCTCCTCAGTAGGCAAAAAGAAGAGCATTCACCCCTTTTGCAAAAAAATTTAAAAGTTCCCAAACTTTAAGGAAAGACAAAATTCTTTACTCAAATCATGTTTAACTAATGAGGGGAGTATTATGTATATAAATACTTTTGAAACTCCTAGACTATTTGTATAAGGACTCCTAATCACTCAAACACGTAATAAAGTAAATAGAATCAAAACAAAACTCCATCTAGCTAATGAGTATCCTCACCTAAGTATCTAACCGAAACACTTAATTACTAATCTAGTGTACTCACTTCACCCCTCCCCCCCACACTATATGGGGCTTATAAATTAGGAGTTGGAGATCTCCTGGTCCTTACGGAAGCAAGCCTTCTTCCAGCGGCTCCCACATGTCGGTTATATCTGTAGATCCAATTAATGTGTTCTGATGGAGACCAGCAATTCTTCTCTGAAAGGGAACAAGTAATTTTTATTATAGGAAATAGGAAACTCTTTTTTGTGCTATTACACCACGGCATACAAAAAGTCCAAATAAATCAGACCATCACTATTTCACATATAACTCACCTTGATTAGTTCAGCAATCATCACAGTCTTGTTGATAGCTCTCCCCATGGCTTTAAGGACAATTTCATTTGAACCCTTATCCTACAAATGAACAAAAATATGAATAATAGAGGGAGAATAGAAAGAATAACCTCTATTGCCCTACAGAAATGAAAAACAGTAGCAAGTAGCTCAAAAACATAATGCTTAAAATCAGAAGAAAACTAGGATAGAATAATGGGGCTGGGGTAACGTATCGACTACCAATCTAATCAATTTCTAAAGTTTCCATTTTTATGTTCATTAATTCTTCCTTCTCAATATAACGTTTTAGCCCCGCTGATAACCAATAGAGAAGGCATGTAATAATTCTCAACACTTCCTCACTCATATCCAACTCAGAACCATTCACATCCATATCCAACGGTATGATAATTGGGTCAAGTATAATCTTTTAAGACAATAAATAAGTAACACGTGGATAATACTGCTAAAATCTTGAAAAATGTTGCAGTTAGCATGGTTCAAAAACTTGACGAAATTTCAAATATTTCGCCTTTTTATTCAATGAAACGAAATTATAGGCGAAACACGAAACAAACTCAATTTCGGTCATTTCACCGAAATCTCAGCCATCATTCCATTTCACTCATTTCATTAATTTCGGTCATTTCGGCCACTATCCCCTAAAAATGACCGAGCAAAGAAATGAAAAAAAAAAAAAAAATCATTGTTTTGGCATTGAAATTTAGGTATTTTGGTAGTTTAGGATATCTGTAATTGTGCCAGCACCCTCAAGGAGGTCAGCGCACTTTATGGCATTCTGAGATCAAATGATGGTTACCCTACACTACACCTCACACAGGTTCACTCATGGTTCCACCAACCTTGTAGTGGTCCTTACCATCCCCTCGTGTGAAGTCACGTCGAATGAGGTAGGGAGCTGCACCCTTGGCCAAGTACCCTTAAGGTGAGTTAAAAGATCAGTACCTAGCGTATATCAATCTTGTCAAGGTAGCCTTGTCGGTCCTATTGTATCCACTACATACTCAGCATCAAGTAGAAAATAGATGGAGAAACTAGGAGCGCCACAAGCTAACTGTAGAACTTGTTTGCGGTCTTGAAAAGGAATTTTCCTACATTATATTCTAGTCATAAAGAATTGCTTTCCTAAGATGGTTTTGGATAAAAAGTGTCCCTCGCCCTTAAGAAAAATGTCCAAATACGTGAATTAGGGGTAATCCCGTCAAAGTCACATAAAGTCCTAAGAAGTCCCGAGAAAATCTGGAGGAAGGACACCTAGTGGGAAAAAGAGCAAGGAAAGCATGACTTTATTACATGGAATGTCTCATGGGAATATTCTCGATAAACCATTTGTATGAGATTCTCACCAATGATATCAAGTGGACTAGGGGCACGTTCTCCTATCCACTTTCTATCATACGGTGATCTGACTTTGGTTGAAGTATTGATTGATCCAAATGAATGAATGATTGAACCTGAGATGGAAATATCATGACCTTAAAATAAATTGCCTTTTGGTTCAGGTATAATTCCACATCTTAAGTATTCACTGCAATCCATTTGGACACATCAGGGCAGTCGGTTGACTCGTTTAAGTCCAGTGTCACCTACGTTGTCTCTCCAAGATTGTCTACTACCAAGTGAGTGCACTTTGGAAGATATGGATCCAACAGACAGTGAAACTCCAGTTTAGGTATGGGTACGTCCCGTTGAGGCATTACAAGAAGAAATGATTGAGGTTAAGAATGGGTTAGCACAAGTATTCCACCTACTTTAGAACTCTCCCAAGATCGATCCCAACCCAACTCCAGGAAAGCAAGAGCAGAATAGACCTATGGGACATCGGGAGCTTCCACCACCGTAATGGTCGAGAGGAGTCACTCGAGTCCCCCCCGGAGGGTGGTGATCCAGACAAAGAAGAAGAATTTGCAAAGACAAGTCGAATGGAACCTCCCGAGACAGAGAGAAAGAAAACTCGAGAGCATTGGAAAGCCGGGGGATCTAACTAGTTGGAAAGAGTCAAGAAAGTTAGATGGCAGACTCTGATGAAATGAGTTTCTTCTCTGGAGTAAGAACCCTTGAGAAATTCAAGTGGCAAACTGATAGATATTATGGATTAGGGGATCCTAAGGCTCACTTGAAAGTCTTCCTCAACATTGCCAAGTCATGGCAACTAGCAGACAACCAGATGGGCCAAGCATTTATGTTGACATTGTTAGGAACATCTTTGAGATGACTCACATAGTTGGAGCCAGCACAGACACAGAATTGGGCAGCATTGGTGAAAGCCTTCACCAAACAATACTCTTACAATACTGAGGTAGATGTGAAGCATCGAGAGCTAGAAACCTTAAGGCAGTAGCCAAGAGAAGGATTCACCGTCTTCCTTATGAGATTTAGGGATAAGGCCGCCAAGATGGTAGAGTGACCTTCAGAAGCCAGGCAAGTGGAGATGCTAATTAAAAACATGTCCAAGCCCTATTATGATATCCTCTACTACCAACATTTGTTGACCATTGATGCGTTGATAGCCATAAGGACATGCATTGAGAATAGGATCCTACGAGAAGCACAATACCTTGGAACTTCTCAGGATATAAGAAAAGGTATAAAGGTTGGACGAGGGAAAGGTCCCGAAGCCAACGTTGTCAGTTCAATCCAACAATCAGTGGCGGCCATCTCTCCATCACAATCATTTGTGATACAAACGGATGCTCCGGCTCAGAAGCCCCCTCGTCAAATAAGATATTTTTCAAACTTGGGGATGCCAATCATAGCAGTATGGGGACGCTAACACTCGCCCCAAAGGCCAACTAGAGGCACGCGCCCGCGTGGAGAGGAACGCGAGAACTCTTCACAGAGGACAGCATGGGGTGCACCACCCCACGAAGGTCATCAAGACACCCCCCAGGCCGGCTAGAGGTGCACGACAGCGAGGTCAGGATCCACCTGACAGCCCCAAGACCTAGGAATAAGCCTCAAAAGAGCTGAACAGGAACGTCGCTCCATGGATCACCGAGTCGGGGAAAGAAGGGATGACCTGGAAAGTCACATCCAATGTCTCACTGAGAGGGTAGAAGGAATGCAAAGGCAAAGACACCCCAACTGACATAACAGTGAATCTAGCCCATAATGCACTATTCGATGAGTTGATAGATGCCAACTTGCCCCCAAATTTTGTGGTACCTGTCTTTAACGCATATGATGGCACCACGGATCCCTACGATCATCTCTTGTACTACAGTTCAGCTATGACAGTCCATGGAAGGTCAGATGCAATTCTCTGTGGAGCCTTCGCAGTCTCATTAAAAGGGGCCACACTAGTGTGGATGTCGAACTTGCAGCCCCGGTCCATCTATAGCTATGAAGAACTGACAAGAGCATTCCTCACACGTTTCCAAGCTAGTATGAAGCAGAAGTAAACTACGCAAAAAGTGATAAACATGAGGCAGGGAGCGAGGAAGTCTATAAGGGAATTCCTTGTCTGATTCACCGAGGCGATGTTGGAGGTAAAAAACCTACTGGAAAGAGTGGCATATAACACATTATGCAATGGAGTAATGCACCCTGATCTAGTCCAATCTCTTGCTCTCGACTTGTCAGAGACAATGCCCGAACTGTTAAGAAGGTGTAATAATATGCCAACATGGAAGAAGTCCTAGCTTCCAGGGGATAGCTGATATGGGTGAGCAATCAGAGAAGGAGAAGAGGAGACCCCTGAGGCCTAGGGACGACTCCCACAAGCCAAAGAAGAACAGAATAGATAGGTTGCTTGATACAACTGAACCCGAGCGATATGAGCTTGATCGCTAGCGAATAAACTTGCTCTTAGAGATTCAAGACTAGAAGAATTTTTGCTGGCCCAGGCCAATGACAGCTAAACTGGAGGAGAGGAATCCCAACCAATACTACCGATATCACCGAGACTATGGGCATGACACTGAAGACTGCAAGTCTCTGAAAAGGGAAATTGATGAGCTCATCAGGGCAGAGTACCTTAACAAGTATTTGAAGCAAAAGTACGGTGGGAACTGGCCAGAGCCAAGGAGAGATGAGGCCGAGCCGAGCTAAGATAGGACTGAGCCACCCAAGGAGCCAGCCATAGACCGAGCTGATACGTATGATAACCAACCTGTGGGTCTAGCCATCTTGACAATTATGGGTGGACCCACCACAAAATCGATCAAAAAGGCCAAAGCTCACGCACGGTTTGTATGTATCATGGAACAACCCTTTAAGATCCTTAAGCCGGATCCACCCATTACATTCTTTGACAAAGACCTGGAAGAGCTAAATTGGCCTCACAACGACGCCATCGTGGTTCAATTAGTTGTGGCCAACCACCCCTTCCACAGGATCCTAGTGGATACAGGAGCCTCCGTCGACCTTATGTCCTACGAAGCTTTCATAAAACTAGGGCTTAGTACCGGAGCCTTAAAGTTGGCCCCAGGACCCTTGTATAGATTTTTGGGCACACCAACCGAGCTAGAAGGAGTAGTTGACCTGCCAGTAACCATCGGTCAAGGAGCTTAAATGGCCACTACCATGGTTTCTTTTATGGTCACCAAGATTGCCTCACCCTACAATACAATCCTTGGCCGACCTGGTCTCAATAGCCTTGGAGCGGTTATGTCCCCCAAGCATATGAAAGTCAAGTTTCCCACTAGCGACTGAATCAGAGAATGTAAGTCCAGCCAAAAGAAATCTCGGGAGTGCTATGCCAACTTCATAAAGTCTGTCAAGAAGCCATGCTCTAGCCTAATATGTATGGTTGAAATCGTCGATTACTGCGATGAAAGCCTCCTGAACCGAACCGAGCCAGTGGAACAACTGCTCACTGTCCCAATTACTGAGGCCTAGCCGTTAAATTGTTCAGCTCAAAGCATTGCTGAGCTCCCAATGCTGCGATGAAATTCTAAACTTCCTCCGTGAAAACTTTGATATTTTTGCGTGGAAGGCTTCTGATATGCGAGGCATCTCAAGGGTTGTAGCAGAGCACAATCTGGATGTTAACCCTAGATTCAAGCCTGTCCAACAGAAGCGTGTAAACTTTATGACTGAGCGAAACACCATCATCAATGAGGAGGTTGACAAACTCCTAGCTGCAGGGTTTGTGAGGAAAGTAAAATACCCAACCTGGCTAGCCAATGTAGCCATAGTATCGAAGTCCAATGGAAGGTGAAGAATTTACATAGATTACACTAACCTGAACAAAGCTTGTCCCAAGGACTACTATCCCTTGCCTAGGATCAACTCCCTTATAGAATCGATTGCAGGCCACGAGATGCTAACCTTCATGGATGCATACTCGGTTATAACCAGATAAAGATAAAGGTGAAAGATGAGAAGACCGCATTCCTCACCACTCATGGCAATTACTACTACATTGCAATGTCCTTTGGCCTCAAGAATGCAGCAGCCACGTACCAGAGGATGGTGAATACAATGTTCCGAAACCAGATCGAAAGAAACATGTAAATTTACATCGATGACATGCTAGTCAAGAGTGAAAAGGCGCTAATCATGTGTTGGATCTGAAGGAAGCCTTTGATGTCCTACGACAGAATCAAATGAGGCTAAATCCTACCAAGTGTGCATTTGGAGTGATCTCTGGGAAGTCCTGGGCTTCCTAGTATCTCAAAGGGGAATAGAGGCAAACCCCTCTAAAATTGAGGCCATTCAAGAAATGTGCCCATCAAGAAACATCTGCAAAGTTCAGAAGCTGATAGGGTGCCTGGCTGCACTGACCAGATTCCTGCCCCGAGCTAGAGAGTCTTCCCTTCTTCAAGCTGCTAAAAGGAGGAAAAGGACACCATTAATTTTGCTAGATAGAGGAATGCAAAGCGATTTTTGAAGAAATCAAAGCCTGCCTGACCAGGCCTCCTCTGCTGAGCCGACCAAAACCAGGAGAGGTGCTACAGCTTTATCTTGCTACGTCCTCTATAGTCGTTAGCGCAGTTCTCTTAAGAGAAGAGGGAAAGACCTAGAAGCTTGTCTACTACATGAGTCATGTGCTCCTCGATGTAGAAACACGGTACTCGAGAATTGAGAAGTTTTCATTAGCATTGGTCGTGGCAGACAAGAAGTTGAGGCCTTACTTTCGAGCACACACCATAGTTGTACTGATGGATCAGCTACTAAGGAAGTCATTTCACAGCCCTAGCATAGCAGGACGTATGGTGAGTTGGGTTGTCGAGTTAAGTGAGCATAACATTGAATTCTGACTAAGAAGTGCAATCAAGAGCTAGACACTGGTTGATTTCTTGGTAGAATGTACACAGATAGAAGAAGAGACAGTGGTAGAGGCCGAGCCAAACAAAAGTGGAAGGCCACACCCTGCTCACACATAATCGATCGTGATCGGTTAACTCCGTTAACCCAAAAACCCCGCCAGGGTCATCCAAGATCCAACCACAGATACACACATCTAAGATAAACGCTCAAAAGTTCAATGAAGACTAAATTTATCTGTGAATACCCCCAATATACTTGATACCCAAATTGTAGTATATAGATAAATACATGTGGGCCCGCAGGCATGATATTTACACAAAAAGAATAACAATTCACGTGTCAAGTACACAAAAAGGGGTCATCAAAGGTAAAACTCTATACGACGCAATATCTGGTCCTGCAAAAACAGCCTCTCTCACGCAATCCGTACCATACTTCTCCTCGAGGACCCACCAATCTTCATCGAAAAACTCAACTGTGGGGCCCGACTTGATCTTCAGTGGTGACCTGCAAAATCATCTAAAAGAGGTGCGACGTGGGTGAGCTCACTAGCTCAAGAAGTGAAAAGAAGGACCACACAACAATCACATCCATATGCACTACATACTATGCAATTCATTTTAAACCTCATCCACCTAAACATTACTAAGTCTTTGGTTTAGTGCTACTAACAATCAAAGCAGATACTCGGCACGAGCCAGAACTCCATCCCCCGATACGCCATAGGGCTGTAGGAGAAGGCCCACCGTGAGTACCCAAAAAGTAAAGCATGCCAACCACCGCTCTCAAAAATAAAAGTAAATGACAGAAAGTAAAGGTGCTAACTCCAGAATTTAAAAGCAAAAACGATTGGCTCTCCTAATATACCACTAAGGTTACCGATTGTCCTAATGATCACCGTGTACGCCTAATCGTCACAAGGGCCGACACCGGACCACCGCTTCCCCAAGTGATAACCCAACACCTCAATCCTTGTTGGGAAGGGTCGAATACGGAAGATGATAACCCAAACCACATGCTCTATATGATATAGTATCAGCATAGTGCCACCGCATCCCATTCCACGGGCCACCAATGCAGCGCTTCCGCCATCACGCATCTAGTCTAATAATGCATCATGCACAAGGATCCTATCATTCATCATATAAGCACATCAATCATTTAGCATTGAGAAAGTAAAACACCACACGCATGTCATAATCATATGAGGATGACTAAGCTACACATAATTTATATGATGACATGGCTAATCTAGATACAATTGAATGATGCACAACAAGCCTTAAAATAAAGTCAAACGTCTCTCCCCACTTACTGTTAGGTAAACGACTCACGCCGTACAAGTGAGATCCGGTTGAGAAACGAAATTTTGTGAACCTATCATAAGTGAAGGGGTTAGCATTTCACCCCTTGGGCAAAACTAACAAGATTTAATGGTTAAATCATGTTTAGAATCATAAAAGAAGGTCAGACGTCCATTTTGGGTCCATTCGGATAAAAATCATGTTAGGGCCCTCGTGGGTCGGATCACCCACCGGCCACGCCCACCGATCTTTCCCGTGGGCGGGTCGCCCGCGGTCCCGCCCACGTGGGGGCTGAGGACTAGTCCTCTTAGGAGGCAGGTCGGCTCCTGGTGACCCACCGATGGGGACCGAGGGCCTGCCCTTTCAAAGCGAAGTGTTCAAAGTGCCTGCCCCGCCCACCGGTCTCAAATTTCACCCGTGAGGGCTAAAAATATCTTTTCCTTGAAACTTTACCTAACCTTTAGGAATCAAATGGGACTTTTTCAATCCCATTTTTTACACATTCAAGGTCTTATAAGATGATTATAACCTAGATCTAAGTTAGATTTAAGGATTGAGAAGCCATCTACCTTCTTTGCTCAAGAACTCTATCAAAAACCCCCAAAATCACTTCTTAGCTTAAGAAATCACCAATGCTTCTCCAATCTTGTAAACACTTCTTCAAATCCTTCAAAATCAACACATAGACCATCTATTAAACCTTAGATTCATCATCTCAAGGGGGATTTACAAGACCTCAAGGAACTCTACCCAAATCAAGGGTTTTACTTGGGCTTGGTGAAAGTTTAAGAAACATAGCCTTTGCTCACCTCCAATCGAGATCTCGTGGGTTTGGGATCACTTCACGCCGGAATAGGAAGATTAAACTTTAAGTGCACTTAAATCCATCTCTTCTTCCTCTTCCTTTCCCTTTCTTCTTCTCCGCTCTCTTTTTTCCCTTCTTTTCTCTCTCTTTACTCTTCTCACCAAACTCTTTAATGTAATAAATGAGAAAATGAAAACACAATAATGCTATTTATATTTTTTAAAACAACTAGTAACCACATGGGGGGACCTGTGGGCGGATGCGCCACTGGGTCACCACCGAGGGCCAAAAATTGGCCAACAAGGGACTTTGATGGAATTCGACTCAAAGATGTATCCACTCCTCAAACAAGATATATTATACGATGCGCTTTAGGATACAGCTACATACCAACATTATCCATACATGGCCTTATGATACGTGCATGTGCACGGCTTGGGTACACCTGCTCCTCCGCAATCGACTCAAACTCGCTCGCCAACCTGGTTCAAAGTCACTCACCATCATGGTCCATAAGGAACCTGCCTTAACCTCTCTCGTTCGGGTCCTATATGGTTAAATCGGTCAACCTGTAATTAGACCGATTTAAAAGTAGGTATCACATTTACCCCCTTTTAAAAATTTCGGCCCTCTAAATTGGCATACCGGATGTTCGAAAACATGAGGATACTTGGCTTGGATTTCATCCTCATTCTCCCAAGACGCTTCTTCAAGTGAATGATTTTTCCATCGCACCTTCACGAAGGAGATGGAGCGTTGCTAGGGTTTTACTTTTCGTCCAAGATTTCACCGGATGCTCAGATAGGTTATATCAGCTTCTAGATATTCTGTTCCACTGGGTAATACATGATGGATCATGAACGATACTTCAACATGGATACATGGAATACATTATGAACATTCCCGAGGAAGGTGGAAGAGCAAGCATGTAGGCTACCGAGCCAACCCGGTTAAAATCTTAATGGGCCAATGTATCTCGTGCTCAACTTACCCTTTCGATGGAATCTTTGCAACCCTTTAGTAGGAGAAATCTTGAGAAACACCTTTTCTCCCGCTTGAAACTCAATATCTTTTCCTCGCGTTGTTCAAGAGTTTTGACGGATCGAGCGCCTTTAACTTTTCTCAATAACATCGACCTTATCACAAGTCATCTGATCTATTTTAGGTCCTAACATTTGCTGCCGCTTACCTCATTCCAATACAGAGAGTTCTACACTTCCTACCATATAATGCCTCATATGGAGCCATCCCAATTATAGCTTGGTAACTGTTGTTATAGGCAACCCATAAGGGTATATTCTTCCCAACTACCACACATCTCTATTGCACATGCCCGAGCAAGTCTTCTAATATCTGTATGGTTCGCCCGACCGACCATCACCTAAGGAAAAGCAAGACTAAACTCAATTAGATCCCAAAGCATGCCGAAGCTTTTTCAAAATCTGAAGTGAACCTTGGGTCCCTATCCACACAATGCTCATCGGCACTCCATGCAAGCGCACTATGTTTTCCATATAAAGTTGTGCTAATTGGCTAAAGAGAACTTGGTCTTGATGGGAATAAATGAGCAAATCTTAGTGTCGATCAACTATCACCCATATCGCATCCATCCTTAGGTGTGCATAGTAGTCCGTGGCAAAGTCCATTGTAATCCTATCCCACTTCCATTGCATCGGGAGTGGTTGAAGAGTACCATAAGGTCGATGCCTTCAGCTTTTACTTTTTAGCATGTAAGACAAGTCGCCACATGTGGCTATTGTGATTCTCATGCTTGGCCACCAGTAAATTTTGTTTAAGGTCTTTATATATCTTTGTACTTCCTGGTGGAGTGAGTACTGAGCTATGTGCTTCCCTGCACTATCTTATCTTGTATCTCCAAATCATCGGCACACACAACTCACTGAATAATAATGCCCGTCATTGGCAAAACGTAAATCGTGGTCGCTCATCATTTGATTTTGAATCTACCTCTGATCCGTAAACTCGTGGTCCAAAGGTTGTTTCATTATCACCTCTTGCCTAATAGACGGATGCACCTGTAGGGCTGCCAGGGATACAATCAACCATTCAAGGTTTTCTGGTTGATGTTCAAGCTCTAAGGTTGCCCCTTCATATAAGAGGGTTTCATCCATTAGCATCGCCTCTTGTACGAGTGGTGGGCTAACTGCCAAGTATGAGAGTGACGTAGTTTGTGCCTTCCGACTCAACGCATCTACCACTACATTAGCCTTGCCGGGATGATACTGAATGTCGTAGTCATAATCCTTCATGAGCCAAGCCATCTCCTCTCGCCATGTTCAAATCTTTTGGGTGAAAAGTACTTAAGGCTTTGTGATCATCGATATCTCTTTATTCCCCATACAAATAATGTCACAAATCTTTAGGGTAAAATGACTGCTGCTAGTTCCAAGTCATGAGTGGGTAGTTCTTCTCATATTCCTTTAGTTGTCGATACATCGTCACACCCCATTCTCACAGTAATCTGCTGCTGACCGGGTTAACAACGGTTAACCCAAACTCGCCAGATCATCGACATCGTATTCCACCACAAAGATACACAACTAATATAAGCTCATCGACAATGGAAGACTAAGTTTTACCTGTGAATAATCCCCTAATACTTGATACCCAATGTGATACAATAATTATATACATGTGATTCAAGGCATGATATTTACACAATAAAGGTACAATTCATATATCAAGTATGTAAAGGAAATCATCAAAATAATCAAAGTAACACTCACCGCAACAAAGGCTAGAGATCACCAAGATCAAGTGTTGAGCCCATGCATCATATAGTAGAGCTCACTCGCCGTAAGTGGAGCTCAAGACGCCTCGAATCATGGGTCCCAAGAAGCACAACCTCGCATGAGCAACAAGGCCGCATTTCAACTCCTCCGGGTCCACCACCTCTTCAGAAACTGATCGTGGGACCCACCCCATGCTCCTCGATGTATGACTCAGAAATCATCTAAAAAGGTGTACACGTGGGATGAGCTCACTAGCTCAAGAATTGGTAAGATAGACCACACAGCAGCCACACAAAGAAAACACATCATATGCACTACATGCTATGCAATACATTTTAATTCACATCCACCTAAGCAACATTACTAAGTCCTTGGTTTTAGTGCTACTACAGCCACAAAGGCTGCCAGATATCTCGGCAATGGCCGTGAACTCCATCCCGTGATACGCCCATAGGGCTATCGGAGAAGGCCCACCGTGAGTATTTGGAAAAGTAAAGACAATACCGCCCACCGCTCTCAACGTAAAATGTAAATGACTGAAATTAAAGGTGCCGACTCAAAGAATTTAAAAGCAGACGATTGGCCTCTTGAATGTACCACGGGTTACCGACGTCCTAAATGACCCGCCAGCGTTATGTCTAACCGCCACAGTGACCACGATCGCATACGCTTTCCCCAAATGATAACCCAACACCTCAACTCCTGTTGGGAAGGGTCATAGCACGGGATGGTGAAAATCCTAATACCGCATGTTCCTATATGACAATAGTACGATTGTATAGTGCCACCGCATCCCATTCCATGGGCCACCAATGCACTCGTTTCTAAGCCGACTATGGCATCTAGTCTATCAATGCATCATGCACCATGATGTCCACATTCAACATATAAACATCTCATTCAATTGGCATTTAGAAAGTAAAACATAGCACACATGCATAATAATGTGAGGAATGACTAATCTACATAGCATATTCATGATGGCATGACTAGATTAGATATAATTAAATGAATGCCAAACAATGCCTTGAACAAGGTCAAACGTCCCTCTCCCACTTACCTATAGCGCATAAGGATTCCTGCTCGATGGGTGAGATCCAAATAAACAAGTAGGATTTGGTGAACCAACATAATTGAGCGGGTTAGTACTTCACCATTTGGAATCAAAATTAGCAAGATTCGATGACAAAATCATGTTTAGAACGTTAAAAGAAAGTCGCACGTCTGATTTGGGTCCAATCGGACGAAGAATCACCTTCGGGCCACATGTGGGTCGACAGTGGCGCCAGCCCACGGTCCTACCCACCGGGTTTGGACCGGTAGGGGCCCACTGGTTGTACCAGCCGGTTACACCCGCCAATTGGGCTAGAAGGCCCGCCTTCTCGTGGGTGCCCATAGGCGGGCCGATGGCCCACCGTCCCACCCACCGGCTTGCGAGAAAAACGTTGTTTCTTCCCAACTTCCTCTATTCAGAAAATATGTTCTCTGTATCACAATTTTTCATTTTCATTCATTAGAACTTAGAAAGATGATAGAGTGATCCAGTTATATTTTTTAAATTGATATTGCAGTTGACAATCTACTAATGGTCATCATAACACTAATAAAAGAAAACAGAACAGGCCTCCATAAATTTTTCTTTTTTTCCCTTAAAAGGAGGTGAGGCAAAAAAAAAATAAAGGGCAAAGGTAAAATTTTGTTATTTCAGAAGCAGTACTATGTCAAGAACTGTTGAAATACAGCACCAATTATGCTGCATATTATTTGAAGCAATAGGTAATCTGTGGATTCAATTGAACTCAACGGATGATTGAACATCCCAAAAGAAAGATTTTTAAATTATGACAGACGTCACATAAAGACCATAAGAAATTTTAAAAAAAAGTCTGGCAAATCCATTTTTGTGAATTCTATTCAACTATTCATTTTATTTCAATAATATACCAACCTAGTAAGTATTTTTTTTTTGGGGGGGGGGTGTTGTGGAAAGGGGGATGTTAAATAATCTATCTAGAGAGGAGCAGCAGAAGGAGAAGTTACACTAAACAGTACTAATCTCCTGTAGTAAAATTAAGCATAACAGTCACAAAAAATAAAATTCCACCGTATTTTGTGACTCTCACGAAAGACAACCAACTAAAACTTCACTGAGAACACCCACAAAACAAGGACAACCTATATCAATGGTTACTTAATAAACACTTAAAAGGTTCTGAAACTCCCATCTCATTTAAGGGAAAATATAAATTGTGTTTTGAAACATTTCTACTAAGAAAATGAAACTTTTTAAACATAGTGCTTTGAATTTTGTTTTCTGAACAAGTATTTATACCTAAGCATATGTAATTATGTAAAGCTAACTCAGTATCACTATCTTATCCCCCATTGTTGGGGTGGGGAGAACCTTTTTAAAAAATAGAAGACCTACAACCTTCAGTCCAAAAGAGTACGGATCTTAAGATTACTAAAAAAACAGACAGTACCTCTTCCTCCCCCTTCCTCACCCCTCGTCCTCTGCCTCGTATGCCAGGAGAACCATCTGAACTCCACAAGAAAATGTAAAAATTTACCACCCGAGCATCAAAATATGAAAAAATTTATTTTATGTATTTGGGAGGGAGGGGGGAAGCAAGGAATATTTTTTTACCTCTCTCATACTCAAATTCAGTCCACGGCTTTTCTTGATCAGCTGAATAGGTGATTGGTAACTGCGTCACAAAGTAAGAGAAAAAGTACAAATTTTTACCCATTAACAAGGACCAATCATCAAATGTAAAGAACTGAAAAGAAAAGTTGGGTAATTTTATATCACCAAATCCTAACAAAACCATTTGGGTTCATGAAATTTTGATAGTTTCCAAAATAGCAAGGTATACAAGGGGCAGCTATCCAGTAGCAAAGATACTACCTTCACCTTCACCTTCACCTTAACCTAACCCTAAAATCTAACTTTTTTCTCCAAACAGGCGTTTACTTAACAGAAAACAGAATAATCTAGCTGCTCCTTTTAACAGTCAACCTCCATGAGAAACTAAATAAATGAACCATACGAAACCCAATAAAATCCAACCAGGAACTTCATTCACTATTTGTAATTCTTGTCGTGAGCAATTAAATAAACCGGATATAATTATTGAGGATTAACTTCAATTGACATTTGACTTCTGAACAGCATCATTACACCTTCAAAAAAATAATATATGGTTAAGATGCCAATGAAAATCAAAAGCAAAGATACGTTAAGTGAGCAGAGCCCCAATCAAGTGCATTATGATTTCCCAAAAAAAAGGTACTTGCTATCACTTCTTGTAGCTAAACATACATAAAATTATGGATCTCATCTGAACTCTGAAGTGTCCAAAGAAATCACTGGACCATGGTTCTGCTAGCCACAAGTCCTTTTCATCAATATAATTGAAATATTATATTGTTTTGAAAATACCACATTTCGAATCAAAAAGAATCAAAAAGGTTGGGAAATTGAAACAGGTCAAAAATTTTTAATTAGGGGAAAAAGGTCAAAATTGCTAGAATGCCTCAAATTTGTCCAAGAACTTATGCCGCTTTGGACATTCAAACCTCTCCCAAACTCATCTAAGCTCCCCTGACAATATACCAAACAGACATTTGGGCTGAAATATCAAGAAAGGCAAGACGGTGTTTTAATGAAAATTTAAACTCAGGCTAGAAAAAAATAGAGAGTGATTTGTAAATATAGCCTAGAATCTTCAGAAACGGAGAAATAACTAAGAATAATCAGAGTTAATGACATAAACCAATGCTAGTTTCTTCAGCTGCTGAAATTTTTTTGGGGAATCTCTTTTTGCAGGCTTGCAGCTGGGTAATAATCTATGGCATGGAAGTCCATCTAACCTCCATTCAAGCTGTCTGAAATCATAATAACAGTCGAAATTTTTTATCTTGCAACGGACTAGGTGGAATGACCTGAAACTCAGACCAGGAAGTATAATTGGGAGACTTTTCTACCCTGCAGAATTTCACAGAAATCTGAGAGAACACGAGAAAGTGTATGCAGGTCAATCCTTGTTCTAATAGGAAAATAGAGCATAGAACTCAAACCAGACTCTCGTTAATCAGATTCAATCGAATTTAAGAAGAAACGTAAACAAGAACTGGGGTGCCAGATTTGAAGAAGTACTAATTAAGTAGTAATAATAAGCAAGGTATAGAGATAGAAAGCGAGTTGTAGATTGATTTAGAAGAGGGGTATCACAGATTGGAAGAACTAATAAGTAGGAAAAGAAGAATAGAAGAGAGGATTAAAAAGATGGCACCTGATTTGCAGTAGAATTCAGAACTAAAGAAAGAAATCAGTAGGTGATGAAGGACAGGTTTGGGATATCTAGAACAAGTCTTCCTTTGCTGTCCCTGCCTCCTTGTTAATTGATGAATCCCCATTGTGTTTGAGGCTATAATTTAAAACAAAAGTGGGAAAATTGGGACTATAGAAAAGGAATAAGGGGAGGAAGAGAGTGGTAGCATATTAGGGAAAAAGGGGACTTGATTCACAACTGGTAGAAAAGGAATAGGGGGGAGGAAGAGGATTTTAGCCTAATAGAGAAGAGTTAGGGAAAAAAAAGGGGGTTGGCTTCACACCAACTTGGGTTCACTCCAAGGTTTGCAGGAAACCACTCATCCTGCATAGGATGGGAGACATCTCAAGTTCAACATCATCTTCCTTGTCTTCCATTCCAAGATACTACCTTTTCAAAACGCAAAATAAAAAGAAAGTGAAACAACCCTATTTACTACTTTTCCAGCAATAACTACATCCTCACAACTTCTTCTTCTCCAGCAATAACTCCCTTACAACATTTGTACAAAGTACTTTTGACACTATGTAAATTAAAATACAACAAGATAAAGGTACACATAATGCTGGGTCTGGCCATAATGTAGTGACACGTCAGTGCATATGTTCGTCTCTCCTCTGGTAAGTCCTAAACCCTTTAGTGATGTTTCCCCAGTAGGCAAAAAAAAAGCATTCACCCCTTTTGCAAAAATTAACAGTTCCCAAACTTTTAAAGGGAAAAACAAAATTTTTACTCAAATCATGTTTAACTAATGAGGGAGTTTTTGTATATAAATACTTTTGAAACTCCTAGACTATTTGTATAAAGGGCCCTAATCACTCAAACACGTAATAAAGTAAATAGAATCAAAACAAAACTCCATCTAGCTAATGAGTATCCTCACCTAAGTATCTAACCGAAACACTTAATTACTAATCTAGTGTACTCACCACCCCCCCCCCCACATATGGGGGTTATAAATTAGGAGTTGGAGATCTCCTGGTCCTTACGGAAGCAAGCCTTCTTCCAGCGGGTCCCACATGTCGGGTTTTATCTGTAGATCCAATTAATGTGTTCTGATGGAGACCAGCAATTCTTTCTGAAAGGGAACAAGTAATTTTATTATAGGAAATAGGAAACTCTTTTTTTTGCTATTACACCACGGCATACAAAAGTCCAAATAAATCAGACCATCACTATTTCACATATAACTCACCTTGATTAGTTCAGCAATCATCACAGTCTTGTTGATAGCTCTCCCCCTGGCTTTAAGGACAATTTCATTTGAACCCTTATCCACAAATGAACAAAATATGAATAATAGAGGAGAATAGAAAGAATAACCTCTATTGCCCTACAGAAATGAAAAAAAGTAGCAAGTAGCTCAAAACATAATGCTTAAAATCAGAAGAAAACTAGGATAGAATAATGGGGCTTGTATCGACTACCAATCTAATCAATTTCTAAAGTTTCCATTTTTTTGTTCATTAATTCTTCCTTCTCAATATAACGTTTTAGCCCCGCTGATAACCAATAGAGAAGGCATGTAATAATTTCAACACTTCCTCACTCATATCCAACTCAGAACCATTCACATCCATATCCAACGGTATGATAATTGGGTCAAGTATAATCTTTTTAAAACAATAAATAAGTAACACGTGGATAATACTGCTAAAATCTTGAAAAAAGTTGCAGTTAGCATGGTTCAAAAATTGACGAAATTTCAAATATTTCGCCTTTTATTCAATGAAACGAAATTATAGGGGAAACAAACAAACTCAATTTCGGTCATTTCACCCAAATCTCACATCATTCCATTTCACTCATTTCATTAATTTCGTCATTTCGCCACTATCCCTAAAATGACCGAGCAAAGAAATGAAAAAAAAAAAAAACATTGTTTTGGCATTGAAATTTAGGTATTTTGGTAGTTTAGGATATCGAATTGTGCCAAGACCTCAAGGAGGTCGGGGACTTTATGGCATTTCGAGATCAAATGATGGTTACCCACACTACACCTCACAGGTTCACTCATGGTTCCACCAACCTTGTAGTGGTCCCACCATCCCCCTGTGAAGTCACCGAATGAGGTAGGGGGGCCCCCTTGGCCAAGTACCCTTAAGGTGAGTTAAAATCAACCTAGCGATATCAATCTTGTCAAGGTAGCCTTGTCGGTCCTATTTATCCACTACATACTCAGATCAAGTAGAAAATAGATGGAGAAACTAGGAGCGCCACAAGCTAAAAGAGAACTTGTTTTTCGGTCTTGAAAAGGAATTTTCCTACATTATATTCTAGTCATAAAAATTGCTTTCCTAAGATGGTTTTGGATAAAAAGTGTCCCTCGCCTTAAGAAAATGTCCAAATCGTGAATTAGGGGGAATCCCCAAAGTCACATAAAGTCCTAAGAAGTCCCGAAAATCGGAGGAAGGACACCTAGTGGGAAAAAAGCAAGGAAAGCATGACTTTATTACATGGAATGTCTCATGGGAATATTCTCGATAAACCATTTGTATGAGATTCTCACCAATGATATCAATGGACTAGGGGGACGTTTCCTCCACTTTCATCTGGGGATCGACTTTGGGTTTAAGTATTGATTGATCCAAATGAATGAATGATTGAACAGATGGAAATATCATGACCTTAAAATAAATTGCCTTTTGGTTCGGTATAATTCCACATCTTAAGTATTCCGAATCCATTTTGGGCACATCGGCCGGTTGACTCGTTAAGTCGGTCACCCGTTGTTTTCCAAGATTGTCTACTACCAAGTGAGTGCACTTTGGGAAAATATGGATCCAAAGCGTGAAACTCCGGGGGTTTGGTACGTCCCGTGAGGCATTACAAGAAGAAATGATTGAGGTTAAGAATGGGTTAGCACAAGTATTCCACCTACTTTAGAACTCTCCCAAGATCGATCCCAACCCAACCCGGAAAGCAAGAGCGAATAGACCTATGGGACACGGGAGCTTCCCCACCGGGGAAAGGTGGAGGAGTCACCCCGAGTCCCCCCCGAGGGTGGTGATCCGACAAAGAAGAAGAATTTGGGAAAGTTTAATGGAACCTCCCGAGAAGAGAGAAAGAAAACTCGGAGCGTTAAAAAACGGGGGATCTAACTGAGTTGGAAAGAGTCAAGAAAGTTAGATGGGACTGATGAAATGAGTTTCTTCTCGGGGTAAGAACCCTTGAGAAATTCAAGTGGCAAACGATAGATATTATGGATTAGGGGATCCTGGCTCACTTGAAAGTCTTCCTCAACATTGCCAAGTCATGGCAACTAGCGACAACCCGATGGGCCAAGCATTTATGTTGACATTGTTAGGGAAAATCTTTGAGATGACTCCCTAGTTGGAGCCAAAAACAGCCCGAATTGGGGAGCATTGGTGAAAGCCTTCACCAAACAATACCTTAAATTGAGGTAGATGTGAAGCATCGAGGCTAGAAACCTTAAAAGAGCCAAGAGAAGGATTCACCGCTTTCCCTTTTGAGATTTAGGATAAGGGCCAAGATGGTAGAGTGACCCCCGGCAAGTGGAGATGCTAATTAAAAACATGTCCAAGCCCTATTATGATATCCTCTACTACCAACATTTGTTGACCATTGATGCTTGATAGCCATAAAGGGCATGCATTGAGAATAGGATCCACGAGAAGCACAATACCTTGGAACTTCCGGGGTATAAGAAAAGGTATAAAGGTTGGACGAGGGAAAGGTCCCAACCAACGTTTTCTTTAATCCAACAATCGGGGGGCCATCTCTCCATCACAATCATTTGTGATACAAACGGATGCTCCCCGGGCCCCTCCAAATAAGATATTTTTCAAACTTGGGGATGCCAATCATAGCAATGGGGCGCTAACACCCCCCCAAAGGCCAACTAGAGGCAGCACCCCGGGGGAGGGCGCGAGAACTCTTCACGAGGGCGCATGGGGACCACCCCCAAGGTCATCAAGACCCCCCGGCCGGGTAGAGGTGCCGCAAAAAGGTCGATCCACCCACAGCCCCAAGACCTAGGGAAAAAGCCTCAAAAGAGCGAACGCCGCCCATGGATCACCGAGTCGGGAAAGAAGGATGACCCGGGAAAATCACATCCAATGTCTCCGAGGGTAGAAGGAATGCAAAGGCAAAGACACCCCAACCGTAACAGTTTAATCTAGCCCATAATGCACTATTCGATGAGTTGATAGATAATTGCCCCCCCAAAATTTTTTGGGACTGCTTTAAGATATGATGGCACCACGGATCCCTACGATCATCTCTTGTACTACAGTTTAATGAACCATGGAAGGTCGATAATTCTGGGAGCCTTCGCCCTTATTAAAGGGGCCCCCTAGTGTGGATGTCAACTTGCAGCCCCGGTCCATCTATAGCTATGAAGAACTCAAGAGCATTCCTCACACGTTCCAAGCTAGTATGAAGAGTAAACCACCAAAAGTGATAAACATGAAAGGGGGGCGAGGAAGTCTATAAGGAATTTTTCCCATTCACCGGGGGATGTTGGGGGTAAAAACCCTGGAAAGAGTGGCATATAACACATTATGCAATGGAGTAATGCACCCGATCTAGTCAATCTCTTGCCCCGACTTGTCGGGGACAATGCCCGAACTTTTAAAAAGGGTAATAATATGCCAACATGGAAGAAGTCCTAGCTTTGGGGATAGCTGATATGGGTGAGCAATCGGAAGGGGAAAAAAGGGGACCCCGAGGCCTAGGGCGACTCCCCCAAGCCAAAAAAGAAAGAATAGAAAGGGTTTCTTGATACAACGAACCCGGGGATATGAGCTTGATCGCTAGCAATAAACTTGCTCTTAGAGATTCAAGACTAGAAGAATTTTTCGCCTGTGCCAATGAAAAACCGGGGGAGGAATCCCAACCAATACTACCGATATCACCGAGACTATGGGATGACACAAGACCAAGTCTCCAAAAGGGAAATTGATGAGCCATCAGGGGTACCTTAACAAGTATTTGAAGCAAAAGTACGGGGGGAACGGCCGAGCCAAGAGAGATGAGGCCCAGGAGCTAAGATAGGGCGAGCCACCCCAAGGGCCGCCATAGACCGAGCGAACCCTATGATAACCAACTGGGGTCTAGCCATCTTGAAATTATGGGTGGACCCACCACAAAATCGATCAAAAGGCCAAAGCTCACGCCGGTTTGTATGTATCATGGAACAACCTTTAAGATCCTTAACCCGGGTCCACCCATTACATTCTTTGACAAAGACCGAAGAGCTAAATTGGCCTCACAAGACGCCATCGTGGTTCAATTAGTTGTGGCCAACCACCCCCTTTCCCCGGGTCCTAGTGGATACAGGAGCC
This sequence comes from Macadamia tetraphylla, assembly GCA_022985045.1. Lineage (NCBI taxonomy): Eukaryota > Viridiplantae > Streptophyta > Magnoliopsida > Proteales > Proteaceae > Macadamia > Macadamia tetraphylla. Next base: position 43,965,965 of record CM040965.1, read on the forward strand.
TCTTTACCTTATGTCCCGAAGCTTTATAAAACTAGGGCTTAGTACCGAGCCTTTAAAATTGGGGACCCTGTATAGATTTTTGGGCACACCAACCGGCTAGAAGGAGTAGTTGACCTCCGAAACCCTCGGGCAAGGAGCTTAAATGGCCACTACCATGGTTTCTTTTTTGGTCACCAAGATTGCCTCACCCACAATACAATCCTTGGCCGACCCGGTCTCAATAGCCTTGGGCTTTTGTCCCCAAGCATATGAAAGTCAAGTTTCCCACTAGCAATGAATCGAGAATGTAAGTCCACCAAAAGAAATCTCGAGGCATGCCAACTTCATAAAGTCTCCAAAACCATGTTTTTAGCCTAATATGTATGGTTGAAATTGAATCGCGATGAAAGCCTCTAACCCCGAGCGGAACAACCCCCCCGCCCCCCCAAAGAGGCCTAGCCGTTAAATTGTTCACCAAAACATTTGAGCTCCCAATGTCCAAAGAAATTCTAAACCCTCCGGGAAAAATTTGATATTTTTTGGGGAAGGCTTCGATATGGAGGATCTCGGGGTTTTGGGGAGCAAACGGGTGTTAACCCCAGATTCAAGCTCCCAAGGGTTTTAAACTTTATGACCGAAAACACCATCATCAATGAGGAGGTTGACAAACCCTAGCTGGGGGGTTTTTGAGGAAAGTAAATACCCAACCCGGCTAGCCAATGTAGCCATAGTATCAAGTCCCAAAGGAAGGTGAAGAATTTAAAAGAAAACTAATAACAAAGCTTGTCCCAAGGACTACTATCCCTTGCCTAGGGTCAACCCTTATAGAATCGACAGGCCACAGATGCTAACCTTCATGGATGCATACCGTTTTAACCGATAAAGATAAAGGTGAAAGATGAGAAGACGATTCCTCACCACTCATGGCAATTATACTACATTGCAATGTCCTTTGGCCTCAAGAATGCGGCCACGACGAGGATGGTGAATACAATGTTCAAACCCGATCGAAAGAAACATTAAAATTTTCATCGATGACATGCTAGTCAAGAGTGAAAAGGCGCTAATCATGTGTTGGATCCAAGGAAGCCTTTGATGTCCAAGGAATCAAATGAGGCTAAATCCTACCAAGGGGCATTTGAGGATCTCGGAAGTCCCGGCTTCCTAGTATCTCAAAGGGAATAGAGGCAAACCCCCTAAAATTGAGGCCATTCAAGAAATGTGCCCATCAAGAAACATCCGCAAAATTGTGATAGGGTGCCCGGCCGACCAGTTCCCGCCTTTAGCTAGAGAGTTTTCCTTTTTCAAGCGCTAAAAAGGGGGAAAAGGACACCATTAATTTTGCTAGATAGAGGGAAAGCAAAGCGTTTTTAAGAAATCAAAGCCCCCTGAGGGCCCCCTCTCGAGCCACCAAAACCGGGGGAGGTGCTACAGCTTTATCTTGCTACCCCTATAGTATAGCGCAGTTCTTTAAAGAAGAGGGGACCTAGAAGCTTGTCTACTACATGAGTCATGTGCTCCCCATGTAGAAACACGGTACCAGAAATTTAGAAGTTTTCATTAGCATTGGGTGGCGAAAAAAGTTGAGGCCTTACTTTTGAGCACACACCATAGTTGTTGATGGATCACTACTAAAAGTCATTTCCACCCTAGCATAGCGGACGATGGTGAGTTGGGTTGTCGGGTTTAAATGAGCATAACATTGAATTTCGACTAAAAAGTGCAATCAAGAGCTAGACACCGGGTTTATTTCTTGGTAGAATGTAAAAGATAGAAGAAGAGATTGGGAGAGGCCGAGCCAAACAAAAGTGGAAAGGCACACCCGTTTACACATAATCGTCGGGGTCGGGGTTTAAATCCGGGTTTAAACCCAAACCCGCCAGGATCATCAATTTATCAACCACGATACACACATCTAAGATAAACGTCAAAAGTTCAATGGAAGACTAAATTTATCTGTGAAACCCCAATATACTTGATACCCAAATTGTAGTATATAGATAAATACATGGGGCCCAGATGATATTTACACAAAAAGAATAAAACACGGTCAAGTACAAAAAAGGTCATCAAAAAGGGAAAATCTATACGACGTCAATATGCGTCCCGAAAAAAACCCCCCCCCGTGCAATCCGTACCATACTCATACCCCCGAGGACCCACCAAACTTCATCGAAAAAATCAACTTTGGGGCCCCACCCCTTTATCTTCAGTGGTGACCCGCAAAAACATCTAAAAAAGGTGCGCGGGGATGAGCTCACTAGCTCAAAAAGTGAAAAGAAGGACCACAACAATCACATCCATACACTACATACTATGCAATTCATTTTAAACCTCATCCACCTAAACATTACTAAGTCTTTGGTTTAGTGCTACTAAAACACAAAGCAGATACTCCGGCACGAGCCAGAACTCCATCCCTCGATACGCCATTTGGGCTGTAGGAGAAGGCCCACCGTGAGTACCCAAAAAATAAAGCATGCCAACCACCGGGTCTCAAATATAAAAGTAAATGACGTAAAGTAAAGGTGCTAACTCCCAATTTAAAAGCAAAAGACGATTGGCTCTCCCCAATATACCACTAAGGTTACCGACATCCTAATGATCACCTGTACGCCTAATCGTCACAAGGACCTATGACCAAGGACCACCGCTTCCCCTAAGTGATAACCCAACACCTCAATCCTTGTTGGGAAGGGTCGAATATCGGAAGATGATAACCCAAACCACATGTTCCTATATGATATAGTAAACAGCATAGTGCCACCGCATCCCATTCCACGGGCCACCAATGCGCTTGCTTTTCCGCCATTTACGCATCTAGTCTAATAATGCATCATGCACAAGGATCCTATCATTCATCATATAAGCACATCAATCATTTAGCATTGGGAAAATAAAACACCACACGCATGTCATAATCATATGAGGATGACTAAGCTACACATAATTTATATGATGACATGGCTAATCTAGATACAATTGAATGATGCACAACAAGCCTTAAAATAAAGTCAAACGTCCCCTCCCCACTTACACTGTTAGGTATAACGACTCACGCCCGGGACAAGTGAGATCCGGTGTGAGAAACGAAATTTTGTGAACCTATCATAAGTGAAGGGGGTTAGCATTTCACCCCTTGGGGGCAAAACTAACAAGATTTTGGTTAAATCATGTTTAGAATCATAAAAAAAAAGGTCAGACGTCCATTTTGGGTCCATTCGGATAAAAAATCATGTTAGGGCCCCCCGGTGGCCTCTGGGTCCCCACCGGCCACGCCCACCGATCTTCCAGGGGGGCGGGGCGCCCGCCGGTCCCGGGCCCCCCGGGGGGGACTGAGGACTAGTCCTCTTAGGAGGCAGGTCGGCTCACTGGGACCCACCTCGATGGGGACCGAGGGCCTGCCCTTTCAAAGCGAAAGTTTCAAAGGGGCTGCCCCTGGGCCCCCCGGTCTCAAATTTCACCCGTGAGGGCTAAAAAAAATCTTTTCCTTGAAACTTTACCTAACCTTTAGGAATCAAATGGGACTTTTTCAATCCCATTTTTTACACATTCAAGGTCTTTTAAGATGATTATAACCTAGATCTAAGTTAGATTTAAGGATTGAGAAGCCATCTTTCCTTCTTTGCTCAAGAACTCTATCAAAAACCCCAAAAAACACTTCTTAGCTTAAGAAATCAAATTTCTCCAATCTTGTAAACACTTCTTCAAATCCTTCAAAATCAACACATAGACCATCTATTAAACCTTAGATTCATCATCTCAAGGGGGGTTTTCAAGACCTCAAGGGAAATCTACCCAAATCAAGGGTTTTTTTTGGGCTTGGTGAAAGTTTAAGAAACATAGCCCTTTTCTCACCTCCAATCAGATCTCGTGGGTTGGGGTCACTCACGGGGGGAATAGGAAGATTAAACTTTAAGGGACTTAAATCCATCTCTTCTTCCTCTTCCTTTCCTTTCTTCTTCTCCCCTTTTCTTTTCTCCCTTCTTTTCTCTTCTTTTCTCTTCTCACCAAACTCTTTAATGTAATAAATGAGAAAATGAAAACACAATAATGCTATTTATATTTTTTAAAACAACTAGTAACCACAGGGTGGACCAGTGTGGGCGGATGCGCCATCATGGGTCACCACCGAGGGCCAAAAATTGGCCAACAAGGGACTTTGATGGAATTCGACTCAAAGATGTATCCACTCTCTCAAACAAGATATATTATACGAGCGCTTTAGGATACAGCTACATACCAACATTATCCATACATGGCCTTATGATACGTGCATGTGCACGGCTTGGGTACACCTGCTCCTCCGCAATCGACTCAAACTCGCTCGCCAACCTGGTTCAAAGTCACTCCACCATCATGGTCCATAAGGAACCTGCCTTAACCTCTCTCGTTCGGGTCCTATATGGTTAACTGGTCAACCTGTAATTAGACCATTTAAAAGTAGGTATCACATTTACCCCCTTTTAAAAATTTCGGCCCCTAAATTGGCACACCGGATGTTCGAAAACATGAGGATACTTGGCTTGGATTTCATCCTCATTCTCCCAAGACGCTTCAAGTGAATGATTTTTCCATCGCACCTTCACTTAAGGAGATGGAGCGTTGCTAGGGTTTTACTTTTCGTCCAAGATTTCACCGGATGCTCAGATAGGTTATATCAGCTTCTAGATATTCGTTCCATGGGTAATACATGATGGATCATGAACGATCACTTCAACATGGATACATGGAATACATTATGAACATTCCCGAGGAAGGTGGAAGAGCAAGCATGTAGGCTACCGAGCCAACCCGTGTTAAAATCTTAATGGGCCAATGTATCTCGTGCTCAACTTACCTTTCGATGGAATCTTTGCAACCTTTAGTAGGAGAAATCTTGAGAAACACCTTTTCTCCCGCTTGAAACTCAATATCTTTTCCTCGCGTTGTTCCATAGAGTTTTGACGGATCGAGCGTTTTAACTTTTCTCAATAACATCGACCTTATCACAAGTCATCTGACTATTTTAGGTCCAACATTTGCCGCTTACCTCATTCCAATACAGAGAGTTCACACTTCCTACCATATAATGCCTCATATGGAGCCATCCCAATTATAGCTTGGTAATTGTTATAGGCAACCCATAAGGGTATATTCTTCCCAACTACCACACATCTCTATTGCACATGCCTCGGAGCAAGTCTCTAATATCTGTATGGTTCGCCCACCGACCACTGTACCAAGAAAGCAAGACTAAACTCAATTAGATCCCAAAGGCCGAAGCTTTTTCAAAATCTGAAGAACCTGGGTCCCATCCACACAATGCTCATCGGCACTCCATGCAAGCGCACTATGTTTTCCATATAAAGTTGTGCTAATTGGCTAAAGAGAACTTGGTCTTGATGGGAATAAATGAGCAAATCTTAGTGTCGATCAACTATCACCCATATCGCATCCATCCTTAGGTGTGCATAGTAGTCCGTGGCAAAGTCCATTGTAATCTCATCCCACTTCCATCTGCATCGGGAGTGGTGAAGAGTACCATAAGGTCGATGCCTTCAGCTTTTACTTTTTAGCATGTAAGACAAGTCGCCACATGTGGCTATTGTGATTCTCATGCTTGGCCACCAGTAAATTTTGTTTAAGGTCTTTATATATCTTTGTACTTCCTGGTGGAGTGAGTACTGAGCTATGTGCTTCCCTGCACTATCTATCTTGTATCTCCAAATCATCGGCACACACACAACTCACTGAATAATAATGCCCGTCATTGGCAAAACGTAAATCGTGGTCGCTCATCATTTGATTTTGAATCTACCTCTGATCCGTAACTCGTGGTCCAAAGGTTGTTTCATTATCACCTCTTGCCTAATAGACGGATGCACCGTAGGGCTGCCAGGTAGATACAACCATTCAAGGTTTTCCGTTGATGTTCAAGCTCTAAGGTTGCTCCCTTCATATAAGAGGGTTTCATCCATTAGCATCGCCTTGTACGAGTGGTGGGCTAACCGCCAAGTATGAGAGTGACGAGTTTGTGCCTTCCGACCAACGCATCTACCACTACATTAGCCTTGCCGGGATGATACCAATGTCGAAATATAATCCTTCATGAGCCAAGCCATCTCCTCTCGCCATGTTCAAATCTTTTGGGTGAAAAGTACTTAAGGCTTTGTGATCATCGATATCTTTTATTCCCCATACAAATAATGTCACAAATCTTTAGGTAAAATGACTGCTGCTAGTTCCAAGTCATGAGTGGGTAGTTCTTCTCATATTCTTTAGTTGTCGATATATCGTCACACCCCATTCTCACAGTAACTGCTGCTGACCGGGTTAACAACGGTTAACCCAAACTCGCCAGATCATCGACATCGTATTCCACCACAAAGATACACAACTAATATAAGCTCATCGACAATGGAAGACTAAGTACCTGTGAATAATCCCCTAATACTTGATACCCAATGTGATACAATAATTATATACATGTATTCAAGGCATGATATTTACACAATAAAGGTACAATTCATATATCAAGTATGTAAAGGAAATCATCAAAATAATCAAAGTACACAGCTCACCGCAACAAAGGTAGAGATCACCAAGATCAAGTGTTGAGCCCACTGCATCATATAGTAGAGCTCACTGCCCGTAAGTGGAGTCAAGACGCCTCGAATCATGGGTCCCAAGAAGCACAACCTCGCATGAGCAACAAGGCCGCATTTCCAACCCTCCGGGTCCACCACCTCTTCAGAAACTGATCGTGGGACCCACCCCATGCTCCTCGATGTATGACTCAGAAATCATCTAAAAAGGTGTACACGTGGGATGAGCTCACTAGCTCAAGAATTGGTAAGATAGACCACACAAGAGCCCACACACAAGAAAACACATCATATGCACTACATGCTATGCAATACATTTTAATTCACATCCACCTAAGCAACATTACTAAGTCCTTGGTTTTAGTGCTACTACAGCCACAAGGGCGCCAGATACTCCGGCAATGGCCGTGAACTCCATCCGTGATACGCCCATAGGGCTATCGGAGAAGGCCCACCGTGAGTATTTGGAAAAGTAAAGACAATACCGCCCACCGCTCTCAACGTAAAATGTAAATGATCGAATTAAAGGTGCCGACTCAAAGAATTTAAAAGCAGACGATTGGCCTCTTGAATGTACCACGGGTTACCGACGTCCTAAATGACCCGCCAGGCGTTATGTCTAACCGCCACAGTGACCACTGATTGCATACGCTTTCCCCAAATGATAACCCAACACCTCAACTCCCGTTGGGAAGGGTCATAGCACGGATGGTGAAAATCCTAATACCGCATGTTCCTATATGACAATAGTACGATTGTATAGTGCCACCGCATCCCATTCCACGGGCCACCAATGCACTCGCTTCTAAGCCGACTATGGCATCTAGTCTATCAATGCATCATGCACCATGATGTCCACATTCAACATATAAACATTCATTCAATTGGCATTTAGAAAGTAAAACATAGCACACATGCATAATAATGTGAGGAATGACTAATCTACATAGCATATTCATGATGGCATGACTAGATTAGATATAATTAAATGAATGCCAAACAATGCCTTGAACAAGGTCAAACGTCCCTCTCCCACTTACCTATAGCGATAAGGATTCCTGCCTAGATGGGTGAGATCCAAAAGTAAACAAGTAGGATTTGGTGAAATCAACATAATTGAGCGGGTTAGTACTTCACCATTTGGAATCAAAATAGCAAGATTCGATGACAAAATCATGTTTAGAACGTTAAAAGAAAGTCGTAGACGCCTGATTTGGGTCCAATCGGACGAAGAATCACCTTCGGGCCACATGTGGGTCGACAGTGCCCAGCCCACCGGGTCCTACCCACCGGGTTTGGACCGGTAGGGGCCCACTGGTTGTACCAGCCGGTTACACCCGCCAATTGGGCTAGAAGGCCCGCCTTCTCGTGGGTGCCCATAGGCGGGCCGATGGCCCACCGTCCCACCCACCGGCTTCGAGAGAAAACGTTGTTTCTTCCCAACTTCATGAAATCAACAGGAAAATAAATTCCCCACCTTTAGTAAGACATCCTCAACCATCCCTTTAGGAATCTTAACAGACCTATCTGCCAACTGAAGAGTAGTTCCAGTGGCTTTCAATTCTCCTAATCCTAATTGCTTGTACACATGGTAAGGTAAAAGATTCACACTTGCGCCAAGGTCAAGTAAGGCATGCTCAATATAGGTGTTGCCTATGACACAAGATATGGTAGGGATCCTCGATCCTTATACTTGGTGCTATGGGTGAGTAATTATGGAACTAATGTTACCTGCCAAGAACGCCTTTTTGGGCACACTAGTGATACGTTTGTGAGTACACAAATCTTTAGTACCTTTGCATAGGCGGGGATCTGGGATATGGCATCCAAAAGAGGGATGTTCACTTCTACCTTTTTGAAGACTTCTAAAATTTTATCCATGGAACAAGTCTTCTTTTTGTTTACCTAGCGATTAGGAAATGGGACAGGATGAACATAAGGACTGTTAGGGATTTGTCCCTGTTCAGAAGAATCATTTTTGGTTTCCTCAACCAAATCATCTTTAGTTTCAGAAAAAACTTTAGGTTCATCGACGAACTCGAACAAGAGGCACACTTGTGTCCTCAATCAAGGAGAGTTAACATGAGTAATAGATGAGGAAGATTTAGGAACGCTCTGTAGGTACTCTCTACCACTCCTAAGGGCATAAACAACATTACATTGGTTAGAGGGCCCTTGTTGGGTCTGACCTTGTACTATATTCAGGTGCATTAGTTGGTCCTTGTAAACTAACAGTTGATGATGCCTAGGTTAGGCTCGTTGACTGTAAAGTTCCTTCTCCTCTCACGCATAATTGAGACAACTTGGGTAAGTTCTCTTGTAAGATTTTGATGGCTTGTCATGAGGAGGGCCATATTTTTTCCAAGTCACTTATTCTACTTGCCTCTCCAAGGTTGGTAAACCCGGGGTTGATAAGATGATAAGAGAGGGCCCTAGGAAAACTCCTGAGGTCCTACATTTGACCTAGGAAAAGTATTTTGGGAAAAAGATTGTTGTGCAAAGGGAGGCCTTTGGGGTCCAGGTTGACCTTGATTATAGAAATTGGAAGGTCCTACTTGGTTGCCCTGATTCCAAGAGAAATTTGGGTGATTTCTCCATCCTGGATTGTAGGTGTCACTATATGGATTATTCTGGTATAAGGCATTAACACTATCATTAGATGTGCCCCCAGAGGTGTTGGGGCATTCTTCTATGACATGTCCAGGGGATTGGCACCAAGCACAAATCTTAACCAAATTGACTGATGATGGCTCTCTAGGAACAATAGCCTCAATCATCTTGATTAGGCTATCCAAATGGGCTTCCTTTGCTACTATCCCATCCACAAAATATCATTTTCCTCCTATGGTTCTTTCACTCTCTTGGGTTGATTCCCACTCACGGGTTTTGTCAGCTAAGTCAAGTAAGAATTCCCATGCCTTTCCTTCATCTATAAAGGATGTGAATCCCTCAGGGCACATAGACTCTATCATTTGTTTAGTTGGGTAATCAATACCCTCATAAATTATTTGACATAAATGCCATAGGTCTAGGCCATGGTGAGGGCATTCTTGGAGTAGATCCTTGAATCTCTCCATAAGTTTGGAAAATGACTCACTAGGCTTTTGCCTAAACTGAAGGATATCACTTCTAAGCTTATTGGTCTTGTGAGTTGGGAAAACTTCTTAAGGAAGACAACGTGAACTGCTCCCATGAGGTTATGGAATTTGTGGGTAACCCATACAACCATTTCTTAGCTTAGTCTTTCAATGCAAAAGTGATAAACCTAAGCTTAACAAAGATCATCGAAGCTATTGGGTCTTAATTAGAACACATACCTCTTCAAATTCCCTTAGAAATAGGTATGCATCCTCGAGGCCAACCCATGGAAGTGGGGCAACAGAGTGATGTATTGAGATTTGAGTTCAAAATTATTGCCCCGGGCTTGTGGTAGAACTATGCAGAAGGTTGGGTGTTCTAGGTGGTAGAACCTATCTTTCGTAGATTTAGGTGAAGGGTTTCTTGTTGGTCTCCCATATTGAAGGGTTTTAAAGAGAGCAAACGTATAGGGTCACTACTTGTTGGATCTTTCTTTCTAACCGATTCTTAGTATTATGATCCACTTAACACTCATGCAACGAAAACTACCCACAACTAAAGTAAGGCAAGCACAAAAGAATGGATAGCAAAAACTTTTTTTTTGATTTTTTGATTTTTTTGATTATTTTTTTTTTTTTTTGCTTTTTGGGAGCTGCACGCAGGGTCCGGGTTCTCGAGTCAATTCCTCGAGGTATCGCATGTATAACCTCGTCTTTATCATACTTGTGAGGCATGGCGACCTCCACCGATACAACTATTATTGCAAGTTGTTCTTCTCGAATTCAATAAAAGAAAAGGAAAATATAAAACAAAGCAAACAAAGTACTCGATTTACCAAAAGAAAGTGAAAATAACATGGAACTGCTCTCCGTAACGCGCCAAAAACTTGTTTGAGATTTAAATGTAACCGCAAGCGCATGATTAGTGTAGCTACGGTCTAACACAAGAGAGAGCCACTTTATTTTTTATTTCTTTTAATAATGCAAAGTGAACTGATTAATGATTGTGATTTAATTCTAATTACCTTCCTAAACATATGTATCTAAAATAACGTCCTAACCATTCGTCATCTAAGAATTTAAAGACGCAAGCCACGCAATTAAAATTAAATAAATAAATAACTGAAAATAAACAACCCATGTAATTAAAAAATAAATAAATAAATAAAGGAAAAAATGCTGAAATAAAAATAAAGTAAAAGAAAGGGAATAAAGCTAGAGAGAGACTCACAAGTAGGTTTCTCTACTTAGCCCGAGGGATGCATCATGATATGAGCTTCCCTACTTGACCATAGAATTACTCTTACAAGGGTTACTCTACTTGGCTTTAGGGAAAGGGAGACAGTTAAAATAAAAGCAATAAATTAATGGTTCTATGGCTAGGAGGGGCAAAGCCAACACATACACTAGCCATGAACCTTGGGGGAAAGGGATAACAATAATGTAACGACTGAAAATAAAAATCCTAAATTAAGAAAGAAAGGGTAATCAGAAGAGGGAATGAGAGGGGGGAGAGAAGACTACTGAAGGAGCCTACTTACTTGAATCAATGCTTGAACTTGAAAAAAAAATTGCTCCACGGCTCGTGATCTTGTCACCTAGATCTAAGCCTAGAACTATAACTTAAAAAAATTACAACTCAATTGCATAAATCATAAACAAAAAGGGCTGAATAAAAATAAAAGAGTGCTTGCATTAATTGACATAAAAAAACTATTACAAAAGTGATTAAAGCAAAAATAGAGAAGAACTAGAACTAAAGAGAGAAAGAGAAAGAGAGAGCAACTAAAAAAAAACTAGAAGAAGAATGAATTGTCTCCCCTCCTCTTACATGAGTTGTATTTATAGGGAATGGGGAGGTAGGGTAATAATTTTCTCTTTCCTAAAAGAGAGAAACCCATAATTGATTGTGAGATCTTTTGAGACCAAAAGTGCTAAGGTGAGGAGAGAGAAGAGAGAAATAAATTTCCTATAATTTTTTGCTTATTTTCTTTTCCTTTTTTTCTAATTTATTTCTTTCTTTTCTCCCTCCAAGGGACGATTTCCTTCTTGCTTTGTGTGATTTGGACAATATTTTGTGATGATGTGGAGGAGAGAGAAGATTTGGACAATCTTTATTTCTCCCCTTTTTTTCTCTTTCCTTTTTTTTTTTTCTTCTCTTCTTGCTTCCATGATTTTTCTTGCTTCTAATTTTACGTGGAAATCCCCTCCATGCCCTTAGTGCTTTAAGTGAATGAAAAGCAGGAAATCTTCAACAAATTCTCTAAAAAAAACAACCATGAGATTCGAACTTGAGACCTCTTGGTGAGCAAGAGAATTTTGCACACCATAGCTCACCAACTACACTAGGTAGTTGTTGTTACCAAAAACAAATCTTCAATCACTTAAGGATGTGGTCCATCGATCCTTGTTGGCATTTGGAATATTCCTTGTACCTCTGGGACAATTGTAAACGGGCTGGTTCTGCATCTCGGTTCAGTTCTAATCCATTATTCTTTTTCTGACCCGAAAAGAATAATCATTTGTACGGGTGACCAAACGAATGTGTACTTTTAATTGAACACGTCCATCTTGCTCAGAATTTCGTCCTCTTCTCAACCATGAAAAGAAACAGGACCTCTTTACGTGTAAAATTGAAGATATAGTGCCCGATAATCCTTAAGGCATTGAAAATATAAAACCTGTAAAAAGAGAGTAAAACCCAAGGTAGTTCCATTCTAAATATGTAAAATGCATGTTTTACTACCCTAGATTTCACACATAAATGTGCTCATCAGCCATCCACCGGCTCTCAATAGAAATGTAACTGACTGAAATTAAAGGTGCTAACTCCAGCAATTTAAAAGCAGTACGATTGGCCCTCTTGAATGTACCACCGGGGTTGCCGACTGTCCTAAATGACCCGTCGGGCGTTATGTCTAACCGCCACAGGACCGACGACGCACCACCTGCTTCCCCAAATGATAACCCAATACCTCAACCCCTGTTGGGAAGGGTCATAGCACGGGATGGTGAAAATCCTAATACCGCATGCTCCTATATGACAATAATACGATTGCATAGTGCCACCGCGTCCCATTCCACGGGCCACCAATGCACTCGTTTCCAAGCCGACTACGGCATCTAGTCTATTAATGCATCATGCACCATGATGTCCACATTCAACATATAAACATCTCATTCAATTGGCATTTAGAAAGTAAACATAGCACACATGCATAACAATGTGAGGAATGACTAATCTACATAGCATATTCATGATGGCATGACTAGACTAGATATAATTAAATGAATGCCAAACAATGCCTTGAAACAAGGCCAAACGTCCTCTCCCCACTTACTCAGAGGCAAGGATTCCCATTCGGTACGGGTGAGATCCGGTGCGAAACGGTAGGATTTGGTGAACCTAACATAATTGAGCGGGGTTAGTACGTGCCCACAGGCGGGCTGGACGGCCCACCGGTCCCACCCACCGGTCTTGGCGGGAAAAACGTTGTTTCTTCCCAACTTCCTCCATTCTTTGGGGATTCAAATGAGGCTTTCCCCACCCCATTCTTCACACCTTCCAGGATCTATATTAGATTCAAGGGATGGGAAACCATCTTACCTTCTTTGCTCAAGAACAACTTCAAACCCTCCAAATCACTTCAAACCCACAATGCTTCTTCTACCTTGTCAATACCTCTTCAAATCCTTCAAGATCAACACATAAATCATCCATTAAACCTTAGATTCATCATTTTAGAGGGGATTTACAAGATCTCAATAAACCCTACTCGAATCAAGGGTTTAAGCTTGGGTATGGTGAATGTTTAAGGAACCAGACTTTGCTTACCTCCAAATGTAGATCTAGAGTTGAAGATCACTCTTCCGGCGCCGGAATGGGAAGATCAAGCTTCGCCCTGAAATCCTTCTCTTCTTCCTCTTCCTTCTCTTCCTTCTTCTTCCCTTTCTTTCTCTCCTCTTTACTATCCTCACCAACGTCATGGGGTCATAAGTGAAAAGAAAAGAAAATCATAAAGCTATATATATACTTCCTAAATAAGTGAACAGTGCACATGGATGGGTCACTCAGGTGGGTGGGTGCACCCACCTGTCCGCCCACCTGAGGGCCTAAACTTGGGATTTTGACAGAGTTCGAGCCTGGCGCAAACCCCACCCTAGCGTACAATGTAATATACGTATATACCTTAAAATACGGCTATAATACCTGCTTTATCCGTACATGGCCTTATGGTAGGTGCATGTACACGGCTTGGGCACTCCCGTCTCTTCTGGCACGGGCTCGGACTTATCGGGTCAGCCGGTGTTAAAGGTCACCCTTGCCATCATAGCCCATAAGGAACCCGCTCTAACTCCCTCTAGTTTGGTTCCTGCATGGTTTAACCGGGTCAACCGCGTAATCAGACTGGGCTTAAGAAGTAGGGTATTACACATACGTTATCACCTTATCGCATTGCATGAGAACACAACCCAACCCAACCTTGGAAGCGTCGGTGTAGATTGTCATTCCACCTGTGCCTTCAGGGATGGTCAACACAAGGGCCGACACCAACATTTTCTTCAATTCTTGAAAACTCTTCTCACATTCCTCTACCTATTCAAATTTCATACCCTTTTTGGTTAACTTAGTCATTGGTGCTGAGATCCGAGCAAAATTCTCAATGAAGCACCGGTAGTATCCAGCCAAACCCAAGAAACTTCTAATTTCAGTAACATTCTTAGGGCTTTCCCACTCTACTACTGCTTTCACCTTATCAGGATCCGCCTCGATTCCGGCCTCAGACACTACGTGACCCAGGAATCCAACTTGCTCAAGCCAAAATTCACATTTACTGTATTTGGCAAACAATTGTTGTTCTCTCAGCCTCTGTAACACCATCCTCAGGTGTTGAGTGTGTTCCTCTTCCGTCTTAGAGTAGATCAAGATGTCATCAATAAAAATAATTACCCATTTATCAAGGACATCGTGGAATACTCGATTCATCAAATCCATGAATGTTGCCGGTGCATTGGTTAACCCAAAAGATAACACTAGGAACTCATAGTGACCATACCGAGTCCTGAACACTGTCTTGGGTATGTCGCCGCTCTTTATCTTGAGCTGATAATAGCCTGATCTAAGGTCTATCTTTGAACATACCTTTGCACCTTGTAGTTGGTCAAACAAATCATCGATGCGTGGCAATGGATACCGGTTCTTAATGGTTAGCTTATTCAATTCCTAGTAATCGATGCACATACGTAAGCTGCCATCCTTTTTCTTAACAAACAATACTAGGGCACCCCAAGGTGAAACACTTAGGCGAATAAACCCCTTCTCCAATAATTCTTGCAACTGCATCTGTAACTCCTTCAATTCGGCTGGTGCCATCCTGTATGGAGCTTTAGACGCTGGAGCTGCTCCAGGAATCAAGTCTATGGTAAATTCTAACTCCCTATCAGGCAGTAAATGCATCAGATCATCTAGAAAGACATCGAAAAATTCTTTAACCACCTTTACCTCTTCTAGAGGTGTAACCTTTGCATCAACATCAAGTACCGATGCTAGGTAACCCTGACATCCACTTTCCAACAACTTTACCGCTTGAAGAGCAGAGACGAGGACCTTTCTAGCCCATTTCATTTTATCTGCTCGGTATACCAATTCGTTCCCTTCATCACCTGTCACCCTAATTAATTTTTCAGCACACATCACATTAGTTCGATGGGCCGACAACCAATCCATGCCCAGTATAACGTCAAAATTCTGCATGTTGAATTTAATGAGTTGTGCATCCAATTTCTTCCCAAGTTTACTTCTTTGAGACGCTTGATCGAGGATCTGATGGATGAGAGCTAGCTGGTGAAGTTGACAATTTGATGGCTAATTTAAACAAAAATTACATGAAGTTAAACAGAATTGATGCTATTTTTGATGTGTTTTCTTAGGAGTAGTAATCCCATTTTCCTTTTAATTGTTGTTCTATCTTCTTATTTTTGGTTATGTTGTCTATTTTTAGTGTTATGCTGTTTTTTTGTTTTTTGTTTTTTTTTTTTTTTTTTTTTTTTGACTTCCGCAGTGCTTTTCACATCCAACAAAAAGTATGCGAAGCTTAATAAAAATGAGAAGGAGAAAAGAACAGTTGCATTGCCCATGTGCATATCATACTATTATATAAAAGCATGTATTCATGCTTTGTGACTAATTTTTTCATTGAGTATTTTACCCTTCATTCTTATTTAAACTCTTTATTTCTTTTCTTATCATTTTGTCATTATTTTTTAATTCTCCCAAGTTATCGGTACCCTTTCTATTTTTTTATCTAATTTTTTATTTATTTTTATTTGATTTTTAAAAATTAACAAATCTTTGCCAACCAATAATAGAATCATGAGAGCGTTGGGAAGAGAATTTATTTTTTTTCCTTCTCTATCCCAAAATCTCCCCTTACCTACGATCTCCTCTCCTTTATATTCTTCTCTTTCTTGGCTTAATGTGGTAATAGAATTTATTAGCTTTTAAAAAAAAAAACAAATCTTTACCTCTCTCTTTATAAAAAAATGTTTTATATAATAATACCATTCTATATATATATATACTAGTAAGACTGACACGTGCAAATGCATGTGTAAGCATTTGTCAGGTCACTGAGAAATTAAATGTCTATTACAATCTTAATGCATTCTAAAAATTATCCTTTGTAAAATTAATTGATCCAAAATTTTGAAAGTCTCAATCTATTTCAGTCTCAATTGGAAAAAAAAAGAAAAATAATTTAAAGTATCTAATTATAGAGTTCACCTCACTTTTGGAGAAGCAATTATTGATTGGATGCCAAGAAACTTGAGACAATGCCAAACCACATTTGCATACTATGATCATGCAACAGAAAACACACAATTTCATTTAATCATCCAATCATGTAGGTACAATAACATTTAATCAGTCGAGAAAGAAACCCCAAGACACAACTTGTTTTGGGCTTTAAGCAATTATGTAAGTATAATATCGCAATTAAATTTAACATAGTCAATGCTAACATCATACAACACTAAAGATTACTCAGGTCATTCTCCTTGGGCCTAATCTGAACTAATTAAGCCATCGACCTGGGAAAATATTGAGGTCATAAGAAATACGTCACATATTTATAACTATAAACATCCTAAAACCTAAACCAAGATGGGGGGAAAAAGGAGAGGAAATAAATGAGAGAGAGAGAGAGAGAGAGAGAGAGAGAGTAAAATAGGACGAAAAAGAGAAATATTGTTTGCTTCACATTATTAAGGAATAAAATCATAATAAATAGTGTCAGCAACGAAAACACTATCCATCACCATCGTATGGGTGGGTGATCCACAATCTATCAGATAATCATCTTTAGGATCAAACCCCAAGGAAATGAGTACCAAAGACAACACTCTCAAAATGCTGAGAAGAAATTTAAGTTCTCCAACACCCATCACGTGAAGAAATTTCTCAAAAAAGGGTTTGGAGTTGAAGAAAGGAAAGAAATAAGTTTCTATGATAATGGAAACAAATTAATATGATTTCAAAGAAAACAAAAGAACATCAGTATCAAGAAATGCATCAACCATTCTCTGTGGCCCTTGAAACTTTTTTGGTTGAGCCTTTTTATTAGTGATATCCATGCCAGTGCCAAGTTTGGTAACTGTAAATGCATGTTCATGGATCCACCTTTTAAAGACCAAACCAAAGCCCCCTCTCTTTACTGTTAAATTTTAGATGCTAATGAGGAAGGCAAGAGGGAAAAAATCTCGACATGAGCATGTAATTGAACATAGGTAAAATAATTTAATACTGTTAAATTAAAGGTAGAATCATCATGGGTGAGTAAGGGTACAATATGAAAGCTCAAACGGTTTAACCCTATAATTCTAATGAATTCTATTTGGAAGTCAAGATGCAAATCTCCAATACTTGACAACCACACAATGCTAGTCAAAACACAAGAAAGATACCATGAGAGGCAACAATAGCACAATGGAAACTCGACAATTATAAGTGATGATAAATTTATTTGAAGAAAGTTTATTCTTGAGTTCAGACATGACATTAGTAAAAGTATAAAAATCATCAAGCAATTTCTCATAAATTCATGTGTTAAAAGGAGAATACACCAATTTTGTTGTTCTATTCTCTTAAAAAAGATCGTGGTTGCAAACATACTCTCAACAAATATTGAAGTTAAAGAATATGGAAAATATCTAAAGAATCTATCCTTCCACTTGTGGGACTATGATATGCCTTTGTAAAGAATATTCAGCCTCCATAGAAGATGTGAGAGAAGAAAACAACAGGTCTGTGTTGCCATCTTTGCTACTTTTTCTTCTTTTGCTCTCTTGTAATTGCTTCTTATTTATTTCATTCCTTTTCTTTTGCTTTGTAATTGGTTCTTAGTTGTTTCATTCTTTTCTTTATTTGCAAGCATATTTGGTTTCCTTGTAGAGAGATGAGATAGAGCGTAAACAGTTCATATGGTTATAACATTTAAGATAAAATCTGAGAAATCCTTTTTTTTTTTTAAAATAAAATTAGGGAAAGAGGAGACGTGTGTGAGAGAGAATGAACATAGAAGATTTTTTTATTGCAAAAGGAAGGACAAATGTATTAGAGTTAGAAAATAATGAATAATATTGAATACAAAAATAATAGAAAGGCACACACTTCCATTAAGCTTGAGAGATATAAACATTCAACTCACAGAGTTCTCATGCTTGACATTACCCAATAGAGGAAACTTCATTTCTGTTCTATTTATATCAGTGATCCCCCTGTGCAAGAAAAATAATTTCATCCATTTACTACCCACAGTGTCTTCGTTGAAGAACACAAAAGGAATGCCACATCATACGGACCAGAAAGAATATAGAAAGAGAAGGCTTCAACTCACATGTCAATTAAATTTACCAAAGTAGAAATCCAAGAGGAATTGGCCCTTCTAAACTGGTAGCCTATATGGCTCTGCCATTGAGAAAATCAAGGCAAGGAGAACCAAGTTAAAATTTGAATTTTGCTCCTAGAAGGCTCTCAGCTGCCCGTTGGAGAATTTATAACTGATTGTAAGAATTTTAGCTATGGATCTCCCCAACAACCCCCCACAAAAAAAAATAAATAAATAAAGAAAGGAAAAAAGCAGGACATGTAGATAGCAATAGAAACTTACAAAACCCTTAAGTTGGTTAAATTTGCAAGTCTATCTGGCAATGGCCCTGTGAAATAATTCTATGAAATCAGACTAATAATAAAAACAATCAAACATTCCATAATATATAAAACTTCTTCAAAAGAGATGTAAATTCAGGGGAAGGGGGGGACCAGAACTGAATATCAAAGAGGGATGTTCAAGTGGAGAAGACAATACGACTTACATTTTCTTTATGTCCACCAATTTTCCTAGTTCTCGAGAAAGAGATCCAAAGAGTTAGTTGGCATGAGGACCCTGAAAATTTGAATGTGTATAAATGAAAATTTTTAAAATGAATCATTTTTTGAACTATGCAGATAGGAAAAACGGTTGAAAAATCAAAACTTACAGGTCCGAGAGTAGTGATGTTCCCAATTTCTTTTGGGATTGGACCCAACTATCAGTTTCCAAGAAGGGAGCTGAAACGACATCTCTCTCCATTTTCAAGGAATGAACAGAAGATTTGGATTTGCTTAAAATAGAGCCCAAAAGAAGAGAAAGAGAGAGAGAGAGAGAGAGAGAGCTTACGAATATTTTATTTTATTTAACATTAAAAAAAAAAAAATCCAAAACTCATAATTAGCAACAAAACTTACTTCCATAGAAAGTGGGAGCAATCCTTGCATAATCAACCAAGAAAAAGAATCACTAATAAAGGACGCAGAATAAAAGAGAATCCCCCTTGCCATTAGTTTATTCAGTAAATTAAATGCCTCTTAACGGTCGGCCTTAGCAACTCGGTCAATCTCGTCCTTCTTCTTGAAGTCATAACTGTTCGATGAGCCCTTGGCAACATTGATGAGCTCATCTGCCAAGCATTCTGCTATGGTTTTTATATTCCTAAAAGCACTCTCATGAGCACCTGTTGTAAGAAGATATATTGCTTGGTTAACACGCCTCGGAGGAGAGATATAGCCTCATGCCTCACTACACCAGTAGAACCAATTGGAGTTGCAACTTCTCTTGGCCCACTGTTGATGATTGCATTAACAATTACTTGAATGGGGTTTAAGTCTGTGAGGAGGTGGAAGATTTCCATACCATGCTTGACAATTCGGACAACTATTAGTTTCTTCTCATTGTTTCGTCCATGCATCATCAGAGAATTTGTTAGCCTCTCCACAATGGGGCATTGGGCATTCTTGAATCTCTTCACAGAATACCTCCCTTATGTGTGGTACATAGGTGGCATGCTTGGATGGAGACACACCAATGTAACCCACCAAATAAATATCACCGACATGATCTTCTTCGAAAGACCATTTGTTGAAAAGCTTCACCTCTGGTTGAGCTCCGACGACTGCCATTGCCGCTGATGCGAAACATAAACTTGTGCGTTCTCCAAACCCTAAAAAGCCTACTTCGCAGAAGGATACACAAAGGAAGATGCATATCATAAAATATATTTAAAAAAAAAAAAAAAAAAAAGAATGAGAGAGGATGTGAGATTTCAATAGGAAAATAAAAGAGAGAGTAAAAAAACGAGGATACATTATCATAAAATATATTTAAAAAAGAAAGAGCGAGGAAGATGAGATTAAAAAAAGAAAAAAAAAAGTGTGTGAGAGAGAGTAAAAAAAGGACGAGAGATAAAGAAGGGATTTGGATGTGGATCGTGAGAGGAATAAGAAATAATTTTTCTTGAGTATTTAACACTATTTTGAACAGAAGATTACGATTTGCTTAACACAGAGCCCAAAAGAAGAGAGAGAGCTATGAAGATGGAAGGATAAGGAAGTAATAGACAAAGCATATCATAAAAGACATTAAAAAAATGAAAAAGAGAGGAACGTGAGATTTGGAAAGGAAAAGAAAAGTGTGTGCGTGTGTGAGAGAGCAGAAAAAGAAAGAGAGATAGCAAGGTATTTGAACCTGACTCGTAAGAGGAATAAGAAAGTAAATCTTTTTTAGAATATTTAAATTTTTTTTAGAGATTATTTAAGTATTAAATAAAGTAAAGGGTACCAAAAATTTGGAAAAAATTAGAACAGCAGACAATAAAGAAAGTGAAAACGATAAGGTATTTAAATAAAATACAAGTACAAAGTAGTCAAGTGAAATATTAGCTACAAAGCATGAGTACATACTTTTATATAATAGTATGATATGATAGTATGATATATAAGATAGTATGATATATATATCATACTATTATATAAAAGCATGAAGTGCCAAATCTTTCACTTGACAATTTTGTCCTATCTTCTTCATTATCTGTTCTTTTCGCTCTTTTTTTTCTTCTTAAATTACTGGTACCCTTTATATTATTATATTTTTATAATATTAAATACTCTCTCTCTCTCTCTCACGATTTTATCCATTATCTACTTTCCTTTTTTTACTAAAATCTCTCTCTCTCTCTCTCTCTCTCTCTCTCTCTCTCTCTCTCTCTCTCTCTCTCTCTCTCTCTCACGATTTTCAAATTACCATTGATAAGTCTGATATCTATTGCTTTCTCGAGAAAATTGGTTACAGTTCAGGAGATGTGTTCATCAAAAGAATTGTAGCCAAGGCTGGAGACTTTGTTGAGGTGAGCTATTTCCACCCATTGGTGATTTGATACGTTAGTGAGTTAATGGTTTCTTTACAACTCCACAGCACAAACTGATGATTTTATAACATGAACGTTGTCCTCTATGACATATACGTGATGGAAAATTGGTTTTCAATGATGTCGTCCGGGAGGAAGATTTCATATTAGAACCAATTGCTTGTGACATGGACCCAGTGGTACTATTTCTTTCTAATGTTGATTAAAGTTCCTTCTTGTTGACCCTTGCCTTGTCATCATTGAAATGTAAATGGATGATGAAGGTGCTGGTAATTTGGTTGGTAATTAAATATTCGATCTCCCTCCTTTAACTGCTGGCCTGTCTTCTGTTCATCCACCTCTTCTCTTCTTCAGTTTTGGTAGAAGGATTTTGCTGCCTAGCAATCTCTTCAATCACTTCGTTTGAAAATTGATTCAGTCTTTTTTTTTTTTTTTTTGGGGGGGGACATCTGTACATATGTGATGTTCTATTTTAATGTGATGCATGTTATCTCCATCTGTACTTCACATCCATGTCTTTGAGACAAAAACATGTTTTCAAATTGCCCAAGGGAGGCCCATTTTGAATTCTTTTGTCATGGCATTTTTTTTTTAAAATGCTCTCTCTCTCAAATCAAAATATAGATGTTGAAATCATCTTGTTCTTATTCTACAGAATTTGATTTGAGGTTTGATGATATTGATATTGATCTAATGCTCTTGGATCAAGGTTTTTTATTTTTTTATTTTGGAAGTTGATTGATTTTTTTCTTTTTTGGTACCATTTAGAAGTTGATTGATTGAATATACAAAAAACAGACAGTTTATTCACTAATGAAAATATAAGACGCACGTGCAAATGCTCGTGTGGCATATGTGTATATATGTATGTATGTGTGTGTGTGTGAGAGAGAGAGAGAGAGAGAGAACGAGAACGTTATGTAGGCTCATACTATTTGTATAACATGCAGTTTCATCATGAAAGATGAATGAACGGTGTTGTGAAGGGCAATTAGGTCGGACCCAGTGCTACCTTTTTCTCTTTCGTTTTTGGGGTGCAGAAGTAGAAAACCCTTTGAAGTGGGGCATTGAGGTGCATTTTGTCTGGGTTGATTTATAAGGTGTTCTGTTGTTATGGTTGTTGCCGTATTGTAGGTACCTAGTGGATGTGAATGCTAAGGCTCCGTTTGGTATCGTTCTAAAAAAACGTTTCTGGAGTTTTTTCGTTCTATTGGAACGAAAAAACGGAATCTTTTGTTAGGTGCACTTATGGTCCGTTTCTGTTTTTTTGGAACAAAAAGTGAAAAAAAAAAACTGAAAAAACAAGATTAGACGGAACTCCAAAGTTCCGTCTTCCCAGTTTCGTTCCGTCTTCCCAGTTTCGTTCCATTTTACAAAAAAAAAAAAAAAAAAAAAATTCCGATTAAAATCTGAAATTTTGAAACACCATTTTTTCATTTAAAAACTGCGTTTTGACACAGAAACTGAAATTTTCGTTTTTGACACGAAACAACGTTTCTAGAACAGAAACAATACCAAACGGACCCTAAGAGGGCTGAAGTTATTTTTACATAAAAGATTACTACAACTGCCACATGACCCTGATAAGAGACCACCAATTGAGGTGCGGCTTGTGTAGGTAATTGATTTATCAAAGATTGTCTTATCTTCAGGTGCATTTTCATTGTAACTACTATGCAGATTAACTGTTCATTTCGTTGGGTGCTTTTTGTACAATTGGTTCGCCTTTTATGACATGAAAACGGCATCATGCATGTTTCTTATTAGTGATATATTAGTATATTATTTTTGACAGCTTCTCCATTCAAAGAATATTTTGTTTTTCCATATATTATTTTTCTTCTTGAGGGAGAGAGACTTTATTTTAAAATGTGGAGCTAATTTTTAACTACTAGATTTTCATAATGTACATGCTTCTACATTTCTTTTTGCAATCTTACTGGGCATTCCTTTTATGATGACTTTTTTAGTGTCGTGCCAATAGGGAGTTGTCCACAACATATTTATAATTTATTGTCCCCACCCTCCTTCCAGAAAAAAATAAAAAATAAAAAAAAGGGCTCTCTATTTCTACTGAAAACCAGTGTTACTTCTAATTTTTGCTAAACAACTTCAACATATGGACATGAAGAAGTATGTTTTCTTTATAATATATTGAGGGTTGGTTTTGGTCAATTTCTTATATTAATTAGACTATATTTTCAGATCCATATCCCGTATTTTATAGCTGAACCTCATTGTTTTGATTGTGGAGCACAGGTTGATAAACTTCTTAAAAACAGAGAAACTATACATTCTGTATTTAACATAGCCATGGCAATCACTAAAGTTAGCGGGAGTGATAGTAGTTGTTGTATCAAAGTACTTAGGGATGATCCAAAGTCTGAGAGCACAACGGATGATGGAGCAGATGGAAGGGTAAATCATAAAAATAAAAAATAAAAAAAAAATAAAAAAAAAATCCTTTATCCTAGGTCTAAGAGGTTTGAAAAAATAAAGGCTTGGTTAAAAATTAGTATTATGCACAGTGCATGTGTTTGGGTGTATATACACTGTGCCTGGTTTGGATTTTCCCTTTCCTTTGGCGTGAACAAGTTTAATTGCAAGAGTCTCTTTCTACAAATGTTAATGCTTATCAATATTCTACCTTTCTATGGATTCTTCTACTAAATGATATCCAATCTGTAGATTATGTTTTCTGTTGATTGTTCTTTGAAAGATAGTCATAAAACATGTATTGAAAAAGGGTGTACAAAAGTGAGGGAAGACAACTTCCTACAATTTAGAAGGGAAAAAAAGTGTAAAATAAAAATCAGAAATTTCCCAAATTTTTATGCCATTTTTATTTGATAAACGTATAATTCCCGAAATTCAAAATTTATTTTGCCTGATTTTTGGATCAACTTAGTAAATTGAGAAAACTAATTGCTCAATTTTAATCTTCACTCTCACATTAGAATTTAATCATTAAAATTTGTATACACATGCTTTATCCACCATTTAATAAATGGCCACACACACACATATATATATATATATATTTTTTTTTTTTTTTTCTTTTTTTTTTTTTTTTTTTTTTTTGAGGTTCCTAGGTCATCTCTTTTTTCTCCCTGCACATACAGTCCAAGATAATATCATATTCCAAATTCTACACAAGTCAACAAAGCAGGACCAAAGACTCAAAGAGGGTGGGAGGTGGTGGTGGTTGTGGTGGGGGGTTTAAAAAGAAGTTTCCTCTTACGCTTTGTCAGTGTCAAATCAATGAAAAAGTTGGTATATTAATAGTCGCTATGGAATAAGGTCGACGGATCTTTCTTTTGCCCAATAGTATTTTTGAAGGGGAGACGACTCCTCACTCCACCTAGTATGGGGGAAATATCTCAAGTCATATCAATGGAAATGTGGGAGAAGTTACTATCAACATGATTCACATGGAACCAGAAGACTGAGAAAATAATATATAATTTATTGTGAGAGGGCAAACAGTAAATTATCCGTGTTGAATATTTTTTTTTCTTAAATTATAATAATATCATTGCAGTGTGGTCGTGGCTTCAAGTTTAGAAACAATCTCTCCGCAAGCTAACTCCTTAGATCTTGCAGTGGTGAGAATCTTGTGCATTAGATATACCTTTTAGAATCATAATTGAATGCAAACGATTAAAATCGAATTAGATGAAAAAATGATTCAATTTCAATTCTGGAAAATAAAATTTAATTCGACTCGATTTTGATTTAACGTTAAAACCATCAAATAGATTAAAATGAAAACCGCGTGGAATAAAATCAAATATATTGAGCTGAAAATATCAAACCCGTATAAGAATCAAATTAGACCTAAAAGTTTTGATTTTGATTTTAGTTTTTAAAATCTATTTTATTTTAGTTTGATTTCAATTTCTATGTATTTTTCTTGAACCCAAACTGAACTGATTGACACCTTTTAATTGAAAGGATCCAATATTAGAATATCTCTCAACATATGGTGAAGAGAGAATCTCTCCAACCACATGATTTGATCGCTTGAGTAATCTGAAAAGGGGTATTTCTGACCATTAATAATAAGTGAGGAAAGATAATGATGACATCCACTTCTTAAGAGTCCAACCTTCAGTGATGAAAAATTAAATCCAAACCTTCCATTTTCAATCTTAGACAATTTAACAATTATAGACGAAATTAGAAGATTTGGGTTTTCTTATAAACCGATTAAAGTATCAACAGAAACCCCATAAAATAGTGGTAATGAAAGAAAACATTTGATATTGGGGGCACATTTTCTATCCTGGAATGTGCCCATGTGTTCAGACACAAGATTGTGTAAAATGATCACCGCACCCCTCTTGATCGATGCCTGAATGAATGTTCTCATTGGTTGGGACATTGGCACAAGGACCACGCTCTCAGACTGAAAAAATTTCCCATGATTTTGAGAGAAAAAAACCATGACAATGGACATCAACAACCACCCTTCATTGAAACAAACAAATAAACAAGTACAAAAACCTCATTCCATGCTTCCACAAACTACCACCTACTCAGTGGATGAAATTTGTGTGGTTAGCTGTTAATTAACAACTTCAATTCATTTCATTTGAAACGTGAGAAGGAAGGGACCAATCAGTCTCAAAATACATCAACAAAAGAGAGATTAAAAACCGATCATTCTATTGGTGTTCATTCAAAGTAGATAAGCCACCAAATCGGTCCTGGTTGATTTCGATCCGGATCGAACCAGCCTTTAGATCTCTAACCCTATCGATTTCGGCTGGAATTGGGATCTGCCTGGATCAGATTTTAAATCCCTGCCTTCACATGAAGGAGGCCCATTTCAATTTTTCTGGTCTGACGGTCTTTGGTTCAGGCTGGTTTTTTTTTAAGTACAGAGACAAGATACAATGTATCTAAGGGTGCAATTGGTTCAGCTCAAGATACAAATGTAGAAATCAATACCGAATCAATCTAAGAATAGGAACACATACATTTTCAAAATCATATTATTTTTTTTAAGTCTTATTTTAGTATTCATAAATCACTCACAAAGACATTTTCACCGATGTTTAATACAGGACACCTAGCCTTCAACTAGTAATACAAATTCTGTTTTAGATATGATTCATTTTCATAGGATCATTCTCTGGCCCTAGGTTCTATGCTGACTAGTCGAATCCTTCTATTTTTGGTATTCATGAATTAACCCCCAAAGATCCTACCCAAAAAGGAAAAAAAAAAAGTTTACCCATAAAGATATTTTCACTACTAAATTTGGGAGAAAAAACCTTGCCGTCTGGCATTGCCTTTGTCTAGACACAATTAGGTGCGAAAAGACCCAATTGCCGCCATGCACACTAGGTATTTTCTAGGGGTGTCAATCGGTCGCTCCGGCTCGGTTTCGGTCCGGGTTGAGTCGGTTTCGGTGTGGGAAAGTTGAAACCGAAATCGAACCAATAAGGAAATTCCGGTTTCGGTTTGGTTTTGGGTTTCGGTGCGGTTTGGTTTCGGTTTGTCTTTGGTTTCTTAAATCGATTTGTAACCGGGTTGGTTTTGGTTTTTGGTCCAGTTTGAATTCGACTTTCCATACAAATGTTTACAAAACTATGCAAATTTTGATTTTTTTAATGAATTTTGGAGTGTTTCGGTTTCTTACCGGTTTGGTTTCGGTTTCGGTCCGGGTTTTGAGCCGGTTTCGATTTGGTTTCGGGTTCATCCGGTTTTCGGTGCGGTTCGATTTGGTTTTGGGGTTGCAATACTCCAAACCGAACCGACCCAATAAGGCTTTGGTTCGGTTCAGTCCGTGTTGTTATCGGTTCGGTTTGGCCGGTTTTACCGGTTCGGTTTAAGAATTGACACCCCTAGTATTTTCACTCCCGAGTGTGTTGCGCGTAGTGCGCATGGATGGGCAAACTTCTTTCCCCCTAAATAATATAAAGAGCGAGAGAACTCTACCAACCTAGCGTAAGAAACACCAAGCCTATAGACCAATGGGAGAGAGCATGATAATATATTAGGCACAAGTCAAGGGCAACGTGGTCCTTTCACACCCTGTACATTCTAATGGTGACAAAGTCCAAAAAAGGAAGGGGAATTTACTATCATTCCCCTACTCTTAGCCTATTGAAACTCCATACTCTTAACTTTTTTTCCTAATACCCCCTTACTTTAGGATTTTTACCTATCTTTCTCTCCTATTGTTTTAAAATACCCAAATTACCCTTCATTTTCACTTTTTGACTGGTTCATCATCTATTTTCCCCTCTCATGTCATTTTTCCTCTCGCTGTACGAGATCCGCCATTGTGTTTTTTTTTTTTTTTTTAGTAGTGACGAGTATCCATTCCTTCGACCTGACTAGTCCCACGAATCCATACTGACCCCACAACCTCATGAATCGGGTCAGACTAGGGTTGAATGAGAACCATTCAACTTTCACTAAAAACAGAAAAATACCCTGTATGAATGGCCCAAGGAGTGTCTAGTGAGAGTCAAACTTAGTACAGTTGATTCTCTTTCTCTTTCCCTATCAAATTTTTCTAAAAAACGAATTCCCTGGTTTTGATTACACAATTTATTAATTTAATTTTAGATGTATCCTGTAGAAGAAGTCACATTAAATCAAACCCCTCAAAACCGAAAAAAACCCCACAGCTGTTGCTTGGGATGAGTTCTCTTGCCGTAATGTCCTCATATTTCAGAAGGAAGAGACCCAATTGTTCAATGAATTCAAAATGACACCTTGCCTTCGTAGACGATCTTATTCTCTTTGGTGAAGTATCAATGGCTGAGGCTCGAAGGATGAATGAGATTTTGCATAAATTCTGCAGTTTATCAGGTCAATCTCTCAACCTAAACAAATCCAGTGCGCAGTTCAGCCCGATTGTAACGGCCGACATCAAGAGGCAATTGAGGGAATATTTTCAGATAGTGCCCACTTCAGATCTAGATAAATATCTTGGAATACCTCTGATCAGCGGGAAATTATGTAAGACCCATTGTGCGGAGCTGATTTCCCGCGTTTCTGCAAGACTTCAAAATTGAAAGGCTCAATTTCTAAGCCCGGCAGGCAAGTTGATTCGAATTCAATCTACCCTTTCGGTAATGCCAATGCACACGATGTATGCTTCTCCCTGCCTGTTTCTGTTCATAAATCATTGGACACCGTTTGCAGAAAATTCTTCTGGTCTAATGGTAGTAACTCTCAAGTCCCTACTATATCTTGGTCCAACATTTGTAAACTGAAGAGGTTTGTGTTGGTGTATGATGTCTTGTATTCCGTCGCAGTTTAATCCAGGGAGTACTGGTGCATCACCTAGACAGGCAGAACGGTGTCCCGCTAGCTGGTTAGCGGCC
>CM040965.1:43994795-44007236 GCA_022985045.1 Macadamia tetraphylla
AAAGCACTAAGGGCATGGAGGGATTTCACATCAAATTAGAAGCAAGCAAAATCGTGGAAGCAAGAAGAGAAGAAAAAAAGGAAAGAAAATCGTGAGCAAGAAGAGAAGAAAAAAGGAAAGAGAAAAAAGGAGAACAAAATTGTCCAAATCTTCTCTCCTCCACATCATCACCAAAGATTGTCCAAATCACACAAAGGAAGAAAAAAATCGTCCCTAGGAGAGAGAAAAAGAAAAAAAATAAATTAGAAAAAAAGGAAAGAAAATAAGCAAAAAATTTAGGAAATTTCAAAATTTATTTCTCTCTCTCTCCTCCATCTTAGCACTTTTGGACTCAAAAGATCTCACAATCAATTGTGGGTTTCTCTCTTTAGGAAAGAGAAAATTGTTACCCTACCTCTCCATTCCCTATAAATACAACTCATGTAAGAGGAGGAGACACAATTCATTCTTCTTCTAGTTTTTTTAGTTGCTCTCTCTTTTTTGCTCTCTTTAGTTCTAGTTCTTCTATTTTTGCTTTAATCACTTTTGTAATAGTTTTTTATGTCAATTAATGCAAGCATTTTTTTTTTTTATTCAGTTTTTTTATGTTTATGATTTATGCAATTGAGTTGTAATTTTTGTTATAGTTCTAGGCTTAGATCTAGGTGACAAGATCACGAGCCGGGAGCAATTTTTTTCAAGTTCAAGCATTGATTCAAGTAAGTAGGCTCCTTCAGTAGTCTTCTTCCCTCTCATTCCCTCTTCTGACTACCCTTTCTTTCTTAATTTAGGATTTTATTTTCAATGTTACATTATTGCTATCCTTTTCCCCAAGGTTCATGGCTAGTGTATGTGTTGGCTTTGCCCTCCAGCCATAGAACCATCAATTTATTGCTTTTATTTTAATTGTCCCCTTTTCCCCTAAAGCCAAGTAGAGAAACCCTTGTAAGAGTGACTCTCGGTCAAGTAGGGAAGCTCATATTATGATGCATCCTCGGGCTAAGTAGAGAAACCTACTTGTGAGTCTCTCTAGCTTTATCCCTTTCTTTTACTTTATTTTATTTCAGCATTTTTTCCTTATTTATTTATTTATTTTTTTTTAATTATGGGTTGTTTATTTTCAGTTATTTATTTATTTAATTTTAATTGTGGTTTGCATCTTTAAATTCTTAGATGACAATGGTTAGGACGTTATTTTAGGACGGTAATTAGAATTAGATCACAACCATTAATCAGTTCACTTTCGATTATTAAAAGAAAAAAAAATAAAGTGGTGCTCCCTCGTGTTCACTTAGCTACACCGATCCGACGCTTGTTACATTTTAAATCTCAAACAAGTTTTTGGCGCTTCGGGAGACAGCCCATGTTATTTTTCACTTTCTTTTGGTAAATCGAGTGCTTTGTTTGTTTGTTTTATATTTTTTTTTTTTTATTGAATTCGAGAAGAACAACTTGCAATAATAGTTGTATCAAGGAGGTCGCCATGCCTCACAAGATGATAAAGATGTGTTTCACGAGCAAGACCTCAGAATTGACCTGAGAACCCGATCCGCCGTAAGCTCCAAAAGCAAAAAAAAAAAAAAAAAAAAAAAATCAAAAAAATCAAAATTTCATAAAAAGTTTTGCTATCCATTTTTTTGTGCTTGTCTTACTTTAGTTGTGGGATTTTTTTGTTGCATGAGTGTTAAGGGTACGTAATACTAAGAATCGGTTAGAAAGAAGAGATCCAACAAGTAGTGACCCTATACGCTTGCTCTCTTTAAAACCCTTCAATATGGGAGACCAACAAGAAAACCCTTCACCTAAATCTCAAAGATAGGTTCTACCCTAGAACAGCCCAACCTTCCTGATAGTTCTACCACAAGCCAGGCAATAATTTTGAACTCAAATCTCAATACATCACTATGTTGCCCCACTTCCATGGGTTGACCTCCGAGGATGCATACCTATTTCTAAGGGAATTTGAAGAGGTATGTGTTCTAATTAAGATCCAACTTTTCTCGATGATGTGTTGTTAGGTTTATCACTTTTGCATTGAAAGACCAAGCTAAGAAGTGGTTGTATGGATTACCCACAAATTCCATAACCTCATGGGAACAGTTCACGCTTGTCTTCCTTAAGAAGTTTTTCCCAACTCACAAGACCAATAAGCTTAGAAGTGATATCCTTCAGCTTTAGGCAAAAGCCTAGTGAGTCATTTTCCAAACTTATGGAGAGATTCAAGGATCTACTCCAAGAATGCCCTCACCATGGCCTAGACCTATGGCATTTATGTCAAATAATTTATGAGGGTATTGATTACCCAACTAAACAAATGATAGAGTCTATGTGCCCCGAGGGATTCACACCCTTTTACAGATGAAGGAAAAGCATGGGAATTTTTACTTGACTTAGTGACAAAACCCGTGAGTGGGAATCAACCCAAGAGAGTGAAAGAACCATAGGAGGAAAAGGATATTTTGTGGATGGGATAGTAGCCAAGGAAGCCCATTTGGATAGCCTAATCAAGAGGATTGAGGCTATTGTTCCTAGAGAGCCATCATCACCAATTTGGTTAAGATTTGTGCTTGGTGCCACCCCTGACATGTCATAGAAGAATGCCCTAACACCTCGGGGCACTTCTAATGATAGTGTTAATGCCTTATACCGTAATAATCCATATAGTAACACATACAATCCAGATGGAGAAATCACCCAAATTTCTCTTGGAATCGTGGCAACCAAGCAGACCTTCCAATTTCTATAATCAAGGTCAACTCGACCCCAAAGGCCTCCTTTGCACAACAATCTTTTTCTCAAAATACTTTTCCTAGGTCAAATGTAGGACCTCAAAGTAGTTTTCCTAGGGCCCTCTTCTATCATCTTATCAAGAACCCCGGGTTTACCAACACTGGAGAGGCAAGTAGAATAAGTGACTTGGAAAAAAATATGGCCCTCCTCATGACAAGCCATCAAAATCTTACGAGAGAACTTACCCAAGTTGTCTCAATTATGCGTGAGAGGGAGAAGGGAACTTTACCTACTCAACCAGAGCCTAACCCTAGGCATCATCAGCCTGTTAGTTTACAAGGACCAACTAATGCACCACGAATATAGTACAAGGTCGACTCAACAAGGGCCCTCTAACCAATGTAATGTTGTTTATGCCCTTAGGAGTGGTAGAGAGTACCACAGAGCTGCTCCTAAATCTTCCCCATCTATTACTCCTGTTAACTCTTCTTCAGTTGAGGACACAAATGTGCCTCTTGTTCTAGGTTCGTCTGATGAACCTAAAGATTTTTCTGAAACTAAAGATGATTTGGTTGAGGAAACCAAAAATGATTCTTCTGAACAGGGGCAAATCCCTAACAGTCCTTATGTTCATCCTGTCCCATTTCCTAATCGCTTGGTAAACAAAAAGAAGACTGCTCCATGGACAAAATTTTAGAAGTCTTCAAAAGGTAGAAGTAAACATCCTCTTTGGATGCCATATCCCGATCCCCGCCTATGCAAAGGTAATCAAAGATTTGTGTACTCACAAACGATCACTAGTGTGCCCAAAAGGCGTTCTTGGTGTAACATTAGTTCCATAATTACTCACTTATAGCAGCCAAGTATAAGGATCCAGGAGCCCTACCATATCTTGTGTCATAGGCAACACCTATATTGAGCATGCCTTACTTGACCTTGGCGCAAGTGTGAATCTTTACCTTACCATGTGTACAAGCAACTAGGATTGGGAGAATTGAAAGCCACGAACTACTCTTCGCTGGCGATAGGTCTAAGATTCCTAAAGGGATGGTTGAGGATGTCTTACTAAAGGTGGGGAATTTATTTTCCCGTTGATTTCATTGTGTTAGATACTAAGCCCTTCTCAACCAAGGATGAGATCCCAATAATTTAGGAAGACCATTCTTGGCTACCAAAGAATGCATTAATCAATTGCGGAATGGTTTCCTAAGATTATCTTTTGGTAACCAAACTGTTGAGTTTAACATGTTTAGGATTGGCAAGCAACCACATATGGAAGAAGAGATCAATATGCTTGAGGATTTTTGGATTTTTCTGATGATTTAGTTACCAACTTTGATATTGATTTTGATTCGTAATTCCAAGAGTGTATGGATGAGTTGGATGATGATAGTGAAAATTTCTTTCTCAAGTCTTGAGTCTTCACACACTTGTGGAGCCCTTAGGACCCCTTTCCAATTCCATTCCCAAACCTTCCATAGTTGAGCCCCTAAGCTAGATCTTAAGGAGTTGCCATCTAATTTGAGATATGCTTTCCTAGGGTTCCACTGCACTCTTCCCGTAATAATTTCTTCAAATTTGACTTCTAGCCGTGAAGAGGAGTTACTTAAAGTGTTAAAAGATAATAAGGAAGCCCTAGGTTGGACCATGGCTGATATCAAGGGTATAAGCCCTTCCATTGTGCAACATCATATACATCTTATGGAGGATTCCAAACCATCAACGGAACCCCAAAGAAGAGCTAACCCAGATGATGGAAGCCATTAAGAAAGAGATCCTAAAGTGCTTGGATCATGGAATAATTTATCCTATTTTCGATACCAATGGGTAAGCCCAGCTCACGTAGTGCCTAAGAAGTCTGGTGACTGTAGTTCCTAATGCCAATAATGAGTTGATCCTCACCCGTGTCCAAACAGATGGCGGTGTGCATTGATTACGTGAAGTTAAATGCGGCAACCTGAAGGACCACTTCCCATTGCCATTCATTGACCAGATGTTAGAGAGGTTAATGACATGAATACTATTGCTTTCTTGATGGATATTCGCTATAACCAAATCCCAATTGCTTTAGAGGACCAACATAAGACCACTTTTACATGCCCATATGGAACATTTGCTTACAGCGTATGCCCTTTGGGCTTTGTAATGCCCCGCACGCTCCAACGATGCATGATGAGCATTTTTTCGACATGGTCGAAAAATTTTAGAAGTATTTATGGATGACTTTTCAATTCATGGGAATTCCTATTCAATGTCTTCATCATCTTTCCTAGTTTTGAAAAGGTGCATATCTAAGAATTTGGTTTTGAATTGGGAGAAATGCCATTTTATGGTTAAATCTGTATTGTTTTAGGCCATGTAATATCCAAGGAGGGAATTAAGGTAGATAGAGCCAAAGTGGATTTAATTGATAATTTACCACCTCCTCAATCAAGGATGTTCGGTCTTTTCTAGGGCATGCAGCTTCTGTAAGGTTTATTAAGAACTTTAGTCAGTTAGCCCGACCTCTCACCTCATTACTTGTCAAAGATCAAACTTTTGAGTTTTCCAAAGAGTGCCTAGAATCCTTCAAGCAACTTAAGAAGGAGTTGACCAATGCACCCATTGTTCAACCACCTGTTTGGACTGAACCTTTTGAACTGATGTGTGATGCTTCGGATTTTGCCATAGGAGCAGTTTTAGGTCAAAGGATTAATAAGTTGCCCACTGTCATTTACTATGCTAGTAGGACCTTAAATGATGCACAACTCAATTATACAACCACTGAAAAAGAATTTTTAGCTGTTGTGTTTGCATTAGAAAAGTTTCGGTCTTACTTAGTTGGTTCACATGTGGTGGTGTATACTGATCATTCCGCCTCGATACCTAGTTCGTAAGAAGGATGCCAAAGCCCGCCTCATTAGGTGGGTTTTACTTTTGCAAGAGTTTGATTTAGAAATTAGGATAAGAAAGGAGTTGAAAACCTAGTTGCGACCATTTATCCCGGTTTCCCCAAATTCCTTGACTGTTGATTCTCCAATCAACGAGAACTTTCCAGATGAACAATTATTTGCAATGTCTAGTGAACCATGGTTTGTCGACATTGTCAACTTCTTAGTTTCGTGTGACTCGGATCACCGGTCCACTCAAGATAAGTATAGGTTTCATTCCCAAGTTAAACACTTTTTCCGATGATCCTTATTTGTTTAAGATATGTCCGATCGATTATCCGACGATGTGTTCTCGATCATGAGCAACATTCCATTCTCTTTTTGTCATGATCATGCATGTGGTGGACACTTTGGACCTAAGAAGACCGCCGAAAGGTTCTCCAATGCGGATTTTATTGGCCCACTCTTTTAGAGATGCTTTTGTTTTTTGCAAGGCTTGCCCGCCGCCATTTTGGTCATCAATAAAAGGAACATGATGCCCTCAACCCTATTTTGGTAGTTGAGATCTTTGATGTATGGGGCATCGATTTTATGGGACCATTCCTAATTCTTTTGGGAATTTGTACATACTTTGGCCGTTGATTATGTTTCTAAATGGATAGAGGCCATACCTTGTAAAACTAATGACCACAAAGTGGTGGTCCAGCTTTCAAAGAGAACATTTTTTCCGCTTTGGTGCACCACGGCAATAATTAGTGATAGGGGTACTATTTTTGTAATCGACCTTTGAGGCCTTAATGAAAAGTATGGGATCACCCATAAGTTATCTACCCTTATCACCCTCAAACTAGTGGCCAAGTGGAGGTGTCTAATAGGCGATCAAACAAATCTTGGAGAAAACTTAATCCCAACTGTAAGGATTGGTCCCTTAGGCTCATTGATGCCTTGTGGGCCCATCGATGCATTCAAGACCCACCTTGGCGCTCCCTACCGCTTGGTGTATGGAAAAGCTTGTCACTTACCAGCTTGAGTTGGAGCAAAAGGGCCCTTTTTGGGCCATTAAGAAGCTTAACTTTGATTTGTCCGATGCGGAATTCATCGAGGCTCCAACTATCCGAGTTGGAGGAACTTAGGAATGATGCCTATGAAAGTTCTAGAATTTACAAGGAAAAGACCAAAGCTTTCCATGATAAACACATTCTAGCAAATCTTTTGCAATTGGTGATAAGGTCTTATTGTACAACTCGATTGCATCTTTTCCGGTAAACTTAGATCCCGATGGGATGGCCCATTTATTGTCCATAATGTATATCCTCATGGGGCTGTGAGATTTTGAATCCAGAACGGGTAATTTCAAGGTTAATGGTCGCGTTGAAACCGTCTCGAGTTTCCCATACTAGTAGTGAAGAGGTCATGGATCTCCATGAACCTCTTTACACCGATGACTAACTTTTTCGTGTATGACCCCTTGCATTGTCTTTGCTTTTAATTTTTCCATGCATTGAGGACATTGCATGACTTAAGTGTGGGGAGGGAAACCAGTTTTTATTTATTTATTTTTTTTTTTTTTTTTCACTTTGTTTTGTTTGTTTTCTTTTATTTTGAGCTTGCTAAGGATGAAGTCCTACTTTGGCTTTTGGCTAATGATCTACCATTCGGATGCTTGATGTATGAAAATAAAATTTTGATTAAGGTACCCATTTTGAACATATAAAACCTTGTTGAGAAGAAAGAAACAAGCATGTGTCTTGAGATGGGACTTTCTTTTGAAAAATAAGAGACCCTGCTTTATGGTGATGGACCATATGTAAGTCTCAGGGTTCCTTGTACTTTTGATTTGGAGTTGAGACCTTTTTTTTAATTTGGCATGGGTTGATAAATGCACAATTT
The DNA here is from genome assembly GCA_022985045.1 of Macadamia tetraphylla. Lineage (NCBI taxonomy): Eukaryota > Viridiplantae > Streptophyta > Magnoliopsida > Proteales > Proteaceae > Macadamia > Macadamia tetraphylla. Next base: position 44,002,265 of record CM040965.1, read on the forward strand.
TAAATGAAATGAGAAATGTGGTATAAAGAAGAATAAGAGTTGTTTCCCTTTTGGGAACTAGACAGGCATTGCGCCTCAGAAGCGTGGTGTCTTGATCGAAATTCCTTGGGAGGAAACTTCAAGTAACTCTAGCATCACCGCTTTGTGGACATATGCAAAAGTGAAGCTACATAGTAACTTGGTGTCTGTGTTTGCTCCACCATGTCATTCAGCCAAAAGTAGTGGAGTAGAATAGAGTTTATTATTAAAAAAAAAAAAAAAAAAGAGAAAAAATGTGCAAATGTCATTATTGCTTGGTAACATGTTTGGTCAAAACACTCCAACGCCTTAGTCATTGGTTCCCTATTTCTTCACAAGTGGTTTTGCCTTAAGATAAGGATGTTTTGGAAGAGACGAGGTGAGTTCCAAATTAAGAAATATGCTAGTGCCTGAATTGATAAAGGGTAATAAAAGTTCAAGTGTGGGGTCCCTTGTAAGAGAAATTATCTTTGTCCGGATCGTATGAGCCTTACCTTTAGCCAAAGTTGGGATTTGTTTATTCTGAATTTTGGGTGTATATTCACGCAAACACCCACGAGACACAACTCGTCCACTAGGGGTGACCTAGGGTTTAAAGGCTTGTTGCACATGCTAAGTGCAACCGTGATTCCTACGAAAGTGAGTTAGTTTTTTTTATTTTTATTCTTTTCTTTTGTTTTGCTCGAGGACTAGCAAAGTCTAAGTGTGGGGAATTCTGATGAGCACATTTATGTGTGAAATCTAGGTAGTAAAACATGCATTTTACATATTTAGAATGGAGCTACCTTGGGTTTTACTTCTTTTGCGGTTTTATATTTTCAAGGCCTTAAGGACTATCGGGCTTATATCTTCAATTTTACACGAAGAGGTCCTATTTCTTTCATGGTTCAAGAGGACGAAATTCTGAGCAAGATGGACGTGTTCAATTAAAAGTACACATTCGCTTGGTCACCAGACAAATGATTATTCTTTTCGGTCGAAAAGAATAATGGATCGAATCGAACCGAGATGCAGAATCAGCCTGCTTGCAATTGTCCCGAGGTACAAGGAATACTCCAAATGCCAACAAGGATCGATGGACCACATCCTTAAGTGATTAAAGATTTGTTTTTGGTAACAACAACTACCTAGCTTAGTTGGTGAGCTATGGTGTACAAAATTCCTTGCTCACCAAGAGGTCTCAAGTTCAATCTTATGGTTGTTTTTTAGAAGATTTTGTTGAAGATTTCTGCTTTTCACTCACTTAAAGCACTAAGGGCATGGAGGGATTTCCACATCAAATTAGAAGCAAGCAAAATCGTGGAAGCAAGAAGAGAAGAAAAAAAGGAAAGCAAAATCGTGGAAGCAAGAAGAGAAGAAAAAAAGGAAAGAGAAAAAGGGAGAACAAAATTGTCCAAATCTTCTCTCTCCTCCACATCATCACCAAAGATTGTCCAAATCACACAAAGGAAGAAAAAAATCGTCCCTAGGAGAGAGAAAAAGAAGAAAAATAAATTAGAAAAAAAGGAAAGAAAATAAGCAAAAATTTAGGAAATTTCTCAAAATTTATTTCTCTTCTCTCCTCCATCTTAGCACTTTTGGACTCAAAAGATCTCACAATCAATTGTGGGTTTCTCTTTAGGAAAGAGAAAATTGTTACCCTACCTCCATTCCCTATAAATACAACTCATGTAAGAGGAGGAGACACAATTCATTCTTCTTCTAGTTTTTTTTAGTTGCTCTCTTTTTTCCCTTCTCTTTAGTTCTAGTTCTTCTCTATTTTTGCTTTAATCACTTTTGTAATAGTTTTTTATGTCAATTAATGCAAGCATTTTTTTTTTTTATTCAGTTCTTTTATGTTTATGATTTATGCAATTGAGTTGTAATTTTTTAGTTATAGTTCTAGGCTTAGATCTAGGTGACAAGATCACGAGCAGTGGAGCAATTTTTTTAAGTTCAAGCATTGATTCAAGTAAGTAGGCTCCTTCAGAGTCTTCTCCCCCTCTCATTCCCTCTTCTCGACTACCCTTTCTTTCTTAATTTAGGTTTTTTATTTTCATCGTTACATTATTGCTATCCTTTCCCAAGGTTCATGGCTAGTGTATGTGTTGGCTTTGCCCTCCTAGCCATAGAACCATCAATTTATTGCTTTTATTTTAATTGTCTCCTTTCCTAAAGCCAAGTAGAGAAACCCTTGTAAGAGTGACTCTTCGTCAAGTAGGGAAGCTCATATTATGATGCATCCTCGCTAAGTAGAGAAACCTACTTGTGAGTCTCTCTCTAGCTTTATCCCCTTTCTTTTACTTTATTTTTATTTCAGCATTTTTTTCCTTTATTTATTTATTTATTTATTTTTAATTATGTGGTTGTTTATTTTCAGTTATTTATTTATTTAATTTTAATTTGTGGTTTGCATCTTTAAATTCTTAGATGACGAATGGTTAGGACGTTATTTTAGGACGGTAATTAGAATTAGATCACAACCATTAATCAGTTCACTTTCGCATTATTAAAAGAAATAAAAATAAAGTGGTGCTTCCCTGTTCGACCGTAGCTACACCGATCCGCACGCTATGTTACATTTTAAATCTCAAACAATGCCTTAGCCTCGGCTCGTAACTTGCACGCAAGAAGAAACAAGAGATATTAGTACAAGGACCGACATCAAGGAAGAAGACGAGTCTAGCTTTAACTCACCAAGCTAAGCCCGAACTTGAAGAGGATGGCGTGACTTGAGGCGTCGGCCTCGATCGGAGAATGCCTTCCGCCGCCGCATCGCTAACGACTCGCCTCCCGAATAGGGCAGGGCGGAGTTCACATCCCTAAGGTCCGGATGTCCTGCACGCGTCAAGGGCACCCTCGTCGACTTCACAAAGAAGTACTTTTCCTTCCATCCATGGATGGAAGTGGGTAACCCTTCAGAGCCAAGGTCCTTTCGGGCAAAATAGTACAGCCCGTAAGTCCCTTACAGCTCAAGAAGAAAAACAGTTTATGAAGAGTCAAGGAGAGAGGTTTGTGCCGAACGAAGAAGATGACAAGCTTAATGCTTGTCGCCACCTGCTCGGCGTTAGCTGGTCGGGCTTACCCCATAGTGCCGAAACACTTTGGTGAAGAAGGGTGGAGGGGCAGCCAAGGCCCGCCTGAAGGCCTCCTGCATGTGCACACCCCTGGGTTCCGATAGCGGCTCGGCCGAGGGTCTCGGCACGGAGCTCGAAGCATCCGAACGCCAAGGAGGCCCTAGCTCCTCCAGTCTGGTTCGCCCATCGTGGAGACGATCTTAAGGGCCTCAACTTCTAGGGCTCCTGCCGGCTCAAGGCCGAGCACCCTCTCCCCGAACTCCTCACCGTTGAGCCACCCTTGACCCCGATGGTGTGGCCGCCGACGATGAGTCGCGGGAGGAGGGAGAGTCGGTGGAATCTGAGGACATCCTCGGACTTCCCCAGGACTCCTATACCTACGTCTTGGTCTTGACCTCTCGGGACGATGGGTCAGAGTCCGACGAGGAAGACATCACTTACTTGTTGCTAAGCTAAGGAAGAAGAGGACGAGGCTAGAAGGGGATCCGAGGCCGAAGGTGAGCTCTCCGAAGGAAAAAAGAAGGGTTGCCCCACAAATGGCCCCCCACACTATATAGATGGAAGAATGGCGACGACTTCCGAGCATTAATGGCACCGCCACGCCGTGGCAGAAGCCTCGAGGTTTGCGCCGAATGGACCTAGCAGCCTAGCAGCTGATCTCACCTTCGGTTGGGAGTTCGACCAAAGCCGAACGGACCTGACCGAGGGTCCTCCTTCGGTTGGGAGTTCGGCCAAAGCCGAACGGACCGACCGAGGGTCCCTCCTTCGGTTGGGAGTTCGGCCAAAGCCGAACGGACCTGACCGAGGGTCCTTCGTTGGGAGTTCCCCAAAGCCGAACGGACTGACCGAGGGTCCCTCCTTCGGTTGGGAGTTCGCCAAAGCCGAACGGACTGACCGAGGGTCCCTCCTTCGTTGGGAGTTCGCCAAAGCCGAACGGACCGACCTCCTTCGTTGGGAGTTCGTCAAAGCCGAACGGACTGACCGAGGGTCCCTCCTTCGTTGGGAGTTCGCCAAGCCGAACGGACTGACCGGGGTCCCTCCTCGGAGGGGCTCGGCAGCAGAGCGGTGCGACCAAAGATCCCACCTTCGAGGGGGCTCAAGAAGCCGATCCGAGCGGCCAAAGGTCTTTCTCTCGATCGACCCCAAAACCTTGGTCACTGGTAATGCCAAGACCGAGGGAACAAGTCAACCTCAGAAGATGGTTACTCCCACAGGAAGAAGCTCCTAGTGGAAGTAAGGGGGCTCCTGATATAGCAAAAATAACCTCTTGGTGGGGGCAATAACACGTGTCACTGCGGGGACACGTGTCCTCCGCCACACAAAGGTTCCAAGAAACCACTCACACTCGAGCACGCCAATCACCGAGGCACGCCCAGAATCACGCGGATCACGCTGTCGCATGAGGGGAATATTCCCCTAAGGTTGGACGATTCTAGTAGGACTCTAAGAGGGAAGAAAGGGAAAAACCCTAAGGCAAGAGCTATATAAGAAGGCACGAAGAAAGGGAAGGTAAGTTCGATACCCTCACCATTACTCCCCTATTGAATCAGGCGGTCGATTCTCGACTTGAGCGCTGGAGGATTAACCCGGACCGAGCTCCGAGCCTTCCTGTGTTTGTGTAGGTTGGACCACGGGTTTTTGGCAAGAACAGAGAGAGAGATTCTACAAATTTGCTACCCGCTTGACGAAGATGAACTCTCCAAACCTAAGCTTGGTCTACTCCAACCTTCTTACCTTCTTATCTCATCCATGAAAGTTGAAGACATGTGAGTCTTCTTTCTTTTGGATTTGATTTCATTCAATTTTGTGGAGTATCCAGTCACGTCCTCTCCGATTAGTGAGGTCGTACATAGTCGTAGATAATTCTCTACTCTACAAAGCGTAGAAATCGCAAGAAC